>PVJO010001745.1:0-161900 GCA_004026905.1 Hystrix cristata
CAGATCAAAACAACACTAAGATACCATCTCACTCCAGAAAGAATAGCTATTATCAAGAAATCAACCAATAACAAGTGCTGGCGGGGCTGCGGGGAAAAAGGAACCCTCCTGCACTGTTGGTGGGAATGTAGACTGGTCCAACCACTGTGGAAATCAGTGTGGAGATTCCTCAGAAAACTACAACTAGAGGTTCCATTTGCCCCGGCTATTCCTCTGCTGGGTATCTTCCCAGAAGAATTGAAATCATCATATCACAGTGATATATGCACAGCCATGTTCATAGCAGCATAATTTGTAATAGCTAAGTCTTGGAAACAACCTAAATGCCCAACAACTGATGAATGGCTAAAAAAGATGTGGTTTTTCTACACAATGGAGTACTACACCACCATAAAAAAGGATAAACTAGAGTCATTTGTATGTAAATGGATGTTCCTGGAGAACATACTATTAAGTGAAATAAATCAGACACTTATTAGTACACGTCGAATTGTTTCTCTGATATGAGAAACCGTAAGTGTAAATTAGGACAAAGGGGTAGAATAGATATTTTGTTTAAAAAAAAAGAGAGAGATAGTATTCAAAAGAGAGAACTAGATAGGGAAAAGGAGGATAAAGAAGAAGGTTAAAAGAAAAGTAAGATGAAAGGGGAAAAAATGGTAAAGTGTAGCTACACTTGTTGCAAATAGGGAGGGGTGGGTGAATGGAAGAGAGGGGAGGGGAAGGGGGAAGAGGAGGGAAAACCAAGATGTATCATGTACAGGTACAAAATAACCATGTTGATTATGATCATTATGTATACAATGTGCCAATACATGTTCTTGGTAAAAATAATAAAAAATTAAAAAAAAAATAAAATTGAGGGTTCTGATTTTTTTGAGTTCTATATATATTCTAGATGTTAGACCTCTGTCAGAGGAACCACTGGTGAAAATTTTTTCCCTCTCTATGGGTTTTTGCCCCACTTTGCAGGTGATTTCTTTTGCTGTGCATATGTTTTTTAATAGGGTGTGATCCCAAGCACTGATTCTTTGCATTAATTTCCATGCAGTATGATTTTTATTCATATTTTGCCTACATCCATGTTTTGAGAAGTTCTTCCTATTCTATCATGCAGCAGATTTAGTGTTTCTATTTTAATGTTTAGATCTCTGATCCACTTCCATTTTAGTTTAGTACATGGTGAGAGATATATATCTACTTTTAGTGTTTGGCATGTGGCAAGCCAATTTTTCCAGCACCATTTATTAAGGAAGTTATTTTTCTTCCAGCAGGGGTGTTTGGCTCTGTTATGGTTTGTGTCTAGATGTCCCCACAAAGCCTCATGTGGTGAGAGATAGCTGGATCTAGAGTGTGTGATTACTAAATTGATCCATTGATCGATTTGGCATGGTTCTGCTGGGATCAAGGATGTGAGACTGAGATTGGGGGGTGGGAGTGCGGGCTGCCCTGGGGGCAGGTAGCCTAGATAAAAGATACAGGAAGAAGCTAACTAGCTGCTTGTTTGCATTGCTTATTTGCATACATTCCTTGCATTTTCCTCACTTTACTTTGCTGGCCGGTCCGCTGCCAGCCTGCCACGCCGCCCCGCCTCGGACCCAGCAGACTATAGACTGAAACCTCTTCAGACTGTGAGCTAATAAACCTTTCTTCCCTTAACTTTGGGTGTCGAGTATTCTGTCCCAACAACGAGAGAAAAGTTACTAAAACAGGCTCCTTTGTCAAAGATGAGATATTTGAGTGTGTTTGGTGTTGTTTCTGCATCTTCTAACCTGTTCCATTGATCATTGGGCCTATCTTTTTGCCAGTACCAGGCTGTTTTTTTTTTTTTTTTTTTTTTTTTTTTTTTTTAATCAGAGTAGCTTTATAGTATAATTTCAAATCATGGATCATGATGGCCCCTACTTCGCCACTGTTTTCCCAGGATTGATTTTACTATTCTTGGTCTCTTCTGGTTCCAGATGAATTTTGTGACTGCTTTCTCTAATTCCGTGAGGTATGCTATTGGTGTTTTGATTGGAATTGCCTTAAATCTGTGTAGTAATTTAGGAGGTATGGCTATTTTCACTATGCTGGTTCTTCCTACCCACGAACATGGGCTATCTTTCCATTTTCTGATATCACTTTCAATTTCCTTTTTTAGAGTACTGTAATTTTCAGTGTTAAGATCCTTTACTTGGTTTGTTATATTGATTCTCAAGTATTTCATTTTTTTATGCACTTGTGAATGATGTAGCTTCCCTAATTTCTCTCTCAGTGAGTTTGTTATTTGTATATAGATGTGCTCTTGATTTTTGAGTATTGACTTTGTATTCAGCTATGCGACTGAACTTAGTTATTAAATCTTGAAGTCTTTTGGTGGAGTTTTTGGGGTCTTCTCTGTAGAGTATCATGTCATCTGCAAATAATGATAATTTAACTCCTTCCTTTCCTATCTTTATTCCTTCTATTTCTTTATCTTGCCGAATTGCTCTAACTAACATTTTCAGGACTGTACTGAAAAAGAGTGGTGATAGTGGACATCCTTGTCTTGTTCGAGATTTTAGAGTAAAAGCTTTTAGTTTTTGACTGTTTATTATGATGTTGGCCGTTGGTTGTCATAGGTGGCTTCTATCAGATTGAGATATAGAAGATCTATTCTTAATTTTTGTAGGGTTTTTATCATGAATGGGTGTTGGATTTTGTTAAATGCTTTTTCTACATCTATTAAGATGCTCATGTAGATTTTGTCTTTGACTCTGTTGATATGGTGTACTACATTTATTGATTTACATATGTTAAGCCATCTTTGCATACCTGGGATGAATCCCACTTGGTCATAGTGTATAATCTTCTTGATAATTCGTTGCATTCTGTTTGCCAGTATCTTATTGAGAATTTTTGCATCTATTTTGATTAGGGAAATTGACTCATAGTTCTCTTTTTAGGTTGGCTCCTTTTCTGGTTTTGGTATCACCATAATGCTTCTTTCCAGGAGTGATTTTGGGAGTATTGTTTCCCTTTCAATGTCATTAAAGAGTTTCAGGAGTAGTGGTATTAGATTTTCTCTAAATTTCTTGTAGAATTCAGCAGTGACTCTTTCAGGATCTGGGCTTTTCTTTGTTGGTAGGTTGTTAATTACCTCTTCAATTTCAATGATTAATATTGTGTTATTTTGTGTTATTTAGTATTTTAATTTCTTTTTGGTTCAGTTTCGGTAGTTCATGTGTATCTAAGAAGCTGTTCATTTCTTTGAGGTTTTCCATCTGGTTTGAGTATAGATTCCTGAAGTAGGTACTGATGATCCTTTGGATATCTGCAGGGTCAGTCATGACTTCATCCTTTTCATTTTTAATTGCATGGCTTTGACTCTTTTCCTTCCTTATTTTGATAAGATGACGAGGAGTTTGTCAATTTTATTTACTCTGTCAAAGAACCAACTCTTTGATTCATTGATTCTTTGTATTGATTTCTTAGTCTCAATTACATTAATTTCACCTTTGATCTTTATAATTTCCTCGTATGAGCTTTGGGTTTGATTTCTTCTTCTTTTTCTAGGAGTTCGAGGTTCAAGATTAGGTTGTTTACTTGAGCTTGCTCTGTTTTCCTGGTGTGGGAATTCAATGCTATGAATTTCCCTCGTAGCACTACTTTTATTGCATCCCATATGATCCAGTATGTTGTATCGGCATTATCATTTAATTGTATAAACTGCCCAATTTCTTCTTTAATTTCATGTCTGACCCAGGTGTTGTTCAGGAGGATACTATTTAATTTCCCTGTGTTTATGTAGTTTTTTTGCTTTCTGTTGCCATTGATTTCCATTTTCATTGCACTATGGTCTGATAATATGCATGGGATAATTTCAACTCCTTTGTATTTACTTAAGCATGTTTTATGAGGTATTATGTGGTCTATTTTGGAGAATGTCCCATGTGCAGCTGAGAAGAAAGTGTATTCTGATGTTGTGTGGTGGAACACTCTGTAGATATCTGCTGAGTCCATTTGTTCACAGATTTGGTTCAGTTCTGATATGTCTTTGTTGATTTTTTGTCTAGTTGATCTATCTGCTTGTGACAGTGTGGTGTTGAGGTCTCCCATAGTTGTGTTAGGGTTTGATTTTTCATGTTCATTAATATTTGTTTTATGTAGGTAGTTGCACTGGTATTTGGTATATAAATATTAATGATTGTTATCTCTTCCTCTTCGAGTTTTCCCTTAGCAAGTATGTAGTGACCTTCTTTGTCTCCTTTGATCAGTGTTGGCCTGAAGTTCACTTTATCCGAGATTGCGATAGAGACCCTGCTTTTTTCTGGGTTCCTTTTGCATGAAGTACTGTTTTCCATCCTTTGATTTTTAGTATATGAATTTCTTTTGGGGTTCAATATGTTTCTTGTATTCAGCATATTGGTGGGTCCTGTTTCTTGATCCATTGTGTCATTCTGTTTTTGATTAGTGAGTTGAAACCAGTTATAACCATTGATGGTTAACTACTTGCCTTGCTTGGTGGATTGTTTTTATTAGTGTCCTTGGAATTATAGTCTCCTTTCCCCTTTCTAGGATATCCTTCAAATATTCTGTAGAAATGTTTAGGTGGTCATGAATTTCTTCAGTTGTTGTTTGTCATGGAAGTATCTGATTTCATTATTGAATTTGAAAGATAGTTTGGCCGGGTACATCAGTTTGGGTTGGAGATTGTTTTCTTTTAGGGCTTGAAATGCTTTGCTCTGAGCTCTCCTTGACTTAAGTGTTTTTGTTGAGAAGTCTGCTGTGATTCTGATGAGTTTTCCTTTATAGGTGATTTGTTTCTTTTCTCTAATAATTTTCAATATTCTGCTCTTGTGTTGAATTTCTGGAATCTTGATTATTATATGCCTTCTTGTAGATCTGTTTTGGTCATGGCTAATTGGTGTTCTGTATTCCTCACTTATCTGTATGTCAAATTCTTTTCTTGTGTGTGGGAAGTTTTCCATGATTACTTCTGTGAATAAGTTTTTTTTTTTAATGTCATTTGTACCGTTTCCTGCTTTTTCATTCACTCCAGTCATTCTTATATTGTTCATTGCATCATCTTGCAGCTGTTGGATTGATTTTTCATAGTTCCCTTATTTTTTTATCATACATTGAGAAGAAATTGTTCTGTAGTCATAACAATATAATTTTGTTCTTCTTGGCAGAGTTAGGGTGTTCTTTGTCTTTAAGCATTTAGAAATTAAACTGCTTTAGTAATTCTGCTGTAAACATAACCTCTGCATTACAGAGTAAGTGCTGGGAGTTTGATGAACTATTTAGAGACTGTCCAACCAGATCCCAGATCTTCTTTATAGAGCAGAACCTCTCTCTGCATGTGTGTGTCCCTGCGGTTGAGACTTTTGTTAAAGCTCAGATGTCATTACCAACCAAGAAAGACATTCAAGTATGGATCCTTCATGATTTAGACCTGCAGGTGTGGTGTTCACCAGTGCCCACTCGCTGGCAAATATGTGTCTTCTTTACTAGAAAGCCAGGGGAAACAGGAGCTGCCACTCAGCTGCCAAGTCTACCAGAACAGTGCAACACAGAAAGCTGGGCAAGAAGAAGAAACTGCACTTTTCATCAGTTTTCAAACAAGGTTCTCCACCTGATGGTAGTTTAGGGTGGGGGAATAAACACCACACCCAAAGTATAGGTTCACATCATTCCTTTATGGAAAGGCAATACACTGATACTTTTTGAGTGCCACATCCTCCTCAAATAGCTCTTATACTCCAAGAAGTTGAAGGAGAAGGGAACTAGGATTTGACTGCTGAACCTACTGGATCTGCCCTTCCAAAAGCAGGGTGGATATAGGGTAGTGGTAAGTGTGTCCCCTATTCCAAATCATTTTGCTTTTTTACCATTGTTATTGAATTTCAGGATTGTTACTGAATGCATATTTCATAATTTATTGTAAGCCTTTGTTATGGCTTGTATCTAGATGTCACCATAAAACCTCATATGCTCATAGGTGGGGCTTTTTGAAATTGGCTGGATCTAGGGTGTGTGATGCTGGGATTAAGGGTGCCCCACCCTGGGTGTGGGTGGCACTAATCAGTCCGCTTATGGCCTGGAGAGAATATAAAGGGATAGAAAGAAGCTGCTGCTGATTCACTATTTCTGCTGCTGCTTTTGCTTGCTGCTTGCTGCCTTCTGCCTCTCATGCCATGCCATGAACTGTTTCTCCTCTGTGATGCCCCTCTGCCGTGCCACCTTGCCCTAAAGCCAGCTGATGATGGACTGAAACTTCTACAGACTGTGAGCTAAATAAACCCTTCCTTCCTTAATTTGTGGGTGTGAAGTATTTTGTCTCAGCAGCAAGAAATAGTAGCTAAGAAGGCTTTGACAAATCTCCAGCAACTTTGCCAGTTGTCTCTGGTTAGTTTGACTAGTTCAATTTAGATAGCTTTCTGGTGGAAAACCAGAAGGAAGAGAATATTAAGAGAAAAATATCCAAATATATACTGATTGAAAATATTATAAAGTTGATTAAAACCAGTATTATAAATATCCAAGAAGATCCATGGACTTCAACCGCAATAAACACAAGTACTACAATGAGCAGCATAATAGGCAAAGCAATGAAAGTCTTGAAAACACATTAAGTACAAGAGTCTATCAGTAAGACTAAATGCTGGTCCCTCGTAAGTGACAATTATGACCAGGATATTGTGGGATGCCATACTCTCAGGAAAAATAGTATTAACTACAAATCTTTTGTTCAGCAAAACTGACTTTCAAAAATAAAAGATAAAGTTATATGAAGCTGAATTGGTTACTAGCACACCTGCCTTACAAGAAAAAATAAAATAATTTTTCAGTAAAAGCATGTGAAACAAGACAGTGATTTGAATCTGCCCAAAAAGGAGAGGTTTTGGAAAATAACCATATGAGTAAATATAAAAAGTAAAATTGCATGTACCTTTTTTCTTCTTTTAACTGCCTCATAAAATGATGTATCTTCAAATGTATTATTAGAATTTATCATGAAGAAACATGTATTCCACATTAAAAACACAAAGAAAATCTGGGCATGGTGGTACATGGCTGTAGTCCCAGCTACTTGTGAGGCTGAGACAGGAAGATTTCTTGAGCCCCAGAATTTCAGAACAACATTCATAATACAGTGAGATCCTCATCTCAAATATACACATAGACACACGGAGCAGATAGAGGGTAACAAATTGGAGTAAGGGAAATGCTAACAGATGGGGGAAGAGAGAGAGAGAAATGGAAAGAGAATGTGAATGAGGAAGGAAATGAAAAGAACCAGAGATAGTAAATAAGAATATTTATGTAACGAACTCTATAAATTCATACTTATTTTACTTATTCTGTATTGTCTCGGTTTCTTTAAATGATCTAAGTTATATAAGGTAATTCAACAGTGTATCACTTTGTTTGTAATATGTACAGATGTGATATCTTTAACCGTACTATCATAAAATGGGAAGCGTAGAAATTAGAACTATAGGAGTAAGTTTTTACATCATAGTATACTTACATAACTAAATATTAATTACATATTTATAAATTAATGTGGACACTGAACACTATAGCGCAACCAGTAATATTTAACTTAAAATATGCAATTAAAATCACTAAATAAATTCAAATGTTACACTAGAAAGTATTCATTTTACTAGAAAGAAACAGTACAAGTAGAACAGAGTACCAAAACATACATACAGATCTTTTTATTTTTGTTTAGCACTAATTTGCTGTTTTTAGGGTAAAAGTCTTCTACTTCATTTGTTACTTTTATTCCTGGGTATTTTTATTCTTTTCAGAGCTATGGCAAATTTATCACTTAGTTTTATTTTCAGATTAATTGTTAAATTTCAAAAGTAATAGGAAGACATCCTCATGATGTCTACACTGAGCCTCATAATAGGCATATTACCTCATATTACCTCCATATATTAGCTTTATTATAATACCTATGACAGTAATCTATAGATTCAATGCATTTCCTATCAAAATCACGGTTGGCTTTTTTCAGTAAATTGACAAACAACTTGAAACTCATGTGGGAAGTGTAAAGAATCAGTAATAACCGAAAGTATATTGAAAGGACAACTTGAAACTCATGTGGGAAGTGTAAAGAATCAGTAATAACCGAAAGTATATTGAAAGGAAGAATAAAGTTGGAGGCCTCACAATTACCAAATTTAAAATTTACTGGTAAGCTACAGTACATACAGAGCATGAGAGTGAAATAAAGATGGATATATGGAACAATGGAATGGAATTTACAGCCTATTACATTTATGATATAAATGTAATCAGTTTCAACAAGTGGCCCAAGATAATGAAATTGGAAAAGCATAAACTTTTCAGCCAATGGTGCTAAACAAACTGGATATCACCCTGAAAGTAATAGTCTCTCTATCTTATTCTGTACTCAACATTTAATTCAAAATAAGTAATAGGTATAAATGTAAGAGTTAAAAGTATACAACACTTAGATGAAAACAGACAAGTCTTTGTGACTTTCCTCAGGCAGTAGTTTCTTAAATTCAACAACAGTGTGAGTAAAAAAAGAAAAATTGGTTGAATTAGATTCATTACATAAAATTGCAGGATACAAAGTCAGTACACAAAAAATCAGGAGGATTGATCTTTCTACAATAGTGTTTCTAAGAAATCATGAATGCAATTTCATACACAATACTTACAAAAATATACAAATACCTAGGAAAAACATAATCAAGGAATTAAAATATATCTAGAATGAAAATTACAAAACAGTGAAGAAGGATATTGAAGATAGAAAGGACCTCTCATGTTTATGGACTGAAATACTAGTGTTAACATGTGTAAATTACCCAAAACAATTTATAGATTCATTGCAATCCTAATCAAAACTTCAGTGATCTTCTTCATAGAACTACTGTAGAAAAAACAATCCTAAAGTTCATTTAGAAGTACAAAAAATCCTGAATATCCAAAGCAGTCTTGAGCAAGGTAAACAGAGCTGGTGACATCACAATATCTAATTTCATGACATACTACACAGCCATAGAGTCATAGGGACCAAAATAGCATGGTACTGGCGAATGAATGATGATCACATAGGTCAGTGGAGCACCACTACAACCAATTGAGTCTAGACAAAGTCATCAAAACATACATTGGAAAAAGGACAGCCTCTTCAACAAATGGTGCTAGGAAAACTAGATATCCATATACAGAAATGTGACATTTAAACCCTATCTTTCAGCCTGTATAAACATCAATACAAAGTGAATTAAAAGCATAAATGTAACACATAAAAGGATGAGAGTACTAAAGAAAACATAGGAGAAACACTTCAGAACATTGGTACAGGCAATGCTTTCCGGGAAACCAAAAGCAAAAAAATAACAAATGGAAATGATCAAATGAATTGCACAGCAAAGGAAACAATCATCAGGATAAAAAGCCTACAGAATGAGAGAAAATGTTTGTCTTTCTCCATCTGAAGAGACTCAATATCCAGGATACATAATTAACTCAAAAGTTTACAAAAATAATCTAATTAAAAATGAGAAAATAGTCTGAATAGACATTTTTCAAAAGAAAATATACAAATGGCCAAAGAGATGTGAAAATGCACATTATTATTCATAGGAGAGTTTCAAATCAAAACTGCAATGAGGTATCATACCCCAATTAGAAAGGCTATCATGACAAATTCTGTCAAGGATATTAAAAAAGAGAACTTTCATCTACTGTTAGTGGTAATGTATATTAGTACAGCTACTATGGAGAACAGTATAGAAGTGCCTCAAAAAATCAAGATAGATCTGTCATATGATTCAGTTATCCCACTTCTTGGTATATAAAGAATGGAGGTTAAATGAGTGTGCTGGAGACATCTCTGCCACCCAAGTTTGTTTTGACACTATAAAAGCTAATAAATGGTATCAATCTAAGAGTCCATGAATAGATAAATAAAAGAAATGTGGTATAAACGCAATGGAATATTATTTGGCAATTACAAAGAGTGAAATCGTATCATTTGCAATGAAATAGATAGAACTGGAGACCGTTATATTACATGAAATAAGCCAGGCACAGAAAGACACACATATTCTTTCAGAAATGGAACTTAAAATATAGTAGACCCGAATGTAGAATAGTGACTGCTATCAGTTGAGAAAGGTAGGATGGGGTTTGGAGTGTGAATAAAGGTTGGCTGTATTTGATGAGTAGATGTTATGTAAAAGTGTTGAAATGTCATATTGAACTGCATTAATTCATATGATTAACACATGTTAATAAAAATTGAAAATACTGAAAAAATTAAACACTTTTGTCTTTCATATGATATCATCAAGAAACTGAACGACCACCTGCAGAATGTGGAATATATTTGCCAAATATCTATCTGATGAAGGACTTCTATCTGTAATATATAATGTACTCTTATAAGCTAATAATAGAAAAATAACACAATTTGATATAAGTAAAGGATTTGGAGAAACATTTCTCCAAAAAGAAATTGTTCTAATAAGTTCACGAAAAAATGTTCAACATCATTTGTAAAAGGAAATTGAAAACCGAAACCTCAGCAAAATACCACTTCACACTCAGGATAGCTGTAATAATATGGAGACAAAAACAAGTATTAGTGAGCATGCAGAAAAATATTAACCCTTATACATTACAGGTAGGAAGTTATATGGTACTCTTGCCTTGAAAATCCATTTGATATTTCCTCAAATATTAAACATGGAGTTACTGTACATTCTAGAAATTCCACTCCTAACTATATGTAGAAGAAACATGAAAACACATTCACATAAAATATTCACAGGATTATATTTGTGTATAATATATATAGTGCATATATGTAGTGTATATATATATAGAGAAAGAGAGAGTGGAGTTGTTCATGTTAGCAAAAATGTGAAAAAACCACATTGTCCATAATTTAGCCAACAGATAAAACTATGTTTGCTGTATTAATTCAAACAGTATTATTGGCATAATAATGAAATAGTGACATATCCTACTGTACAAATGCTAGGTGAATGGAGCCACTCATGAAAAGTTACATATTCTGTGATTCCATATGGAATGTCTGGAATAGGCAAACCTATAGAGATAGAAATGCATTAATTATTACCACATGCTAGAAATGGGAAAGCAATAAGAAGTGACTAAGAATGTAAAGAGTTTCTTTTTAGGGTGAAAAAATGTTCTAAAATTAGATTCTGATAATTCATATACATACTAAAAAATACTGAATTACACAACTGAAAATTGATTTTATGGCATGCAAATTACATATTCGTAAGGCTATTAAAATCCTGATAATTTATGTACTCTCTTTTACTCTAAAGTTAAATTTCTTCCTTTGGATCAAGAGCATTAAATAAGTGTCAGATTGAATTCTGTGGATATACTAATCACGTGCAGCAATTTAAGTACAAACTAAACAATAGAAAAGTAAAAATTTGATTATTTGGCAGTACTAAGTCATACGTAAATTGCTCGTGAACCATATGTCTAATAAATCCCATATTGGACAGGGAAGCTACTGAACATTCCCCACATCATAGCAAGTTCTTTTGGACAGAGATGGTTTAATGATTGTTTTTGCAACTGGAGACAGTATTGCTACAATATTTCTGCAAACCAGTGGTGAATGTGAGACTGGTTTTAGGAATCTGCTAAAAATCTCCCACTTCGTACATCAAAGGAGGATTTTCTATAGTATTTCCACTTTCTATATTGGTTTTTACATACTGCTTGTGCTTTCTCTTTTTCTTTTCAACCACTGATTTTTTCAGAATTTAGAAGCAATGAGATAGTCCCTACAATTCCTGCCATAATATATGCACAAAATTTGTGACACTAATTCTGATGATTCTAGTCATTCTCATGATAAATTTAGGAGGTTTACTACCAACTGGACGTATGCACATAGCTTTATATATTCTGGGGGGATATGAATGGGAATACAGTTTCGTAGGTAGTAGATACTTTTGCTTTTTCCTTGTTACTAAAGTAATCTGAGATTACCATAGAAAAATTTGGGAAATGTAAGTAAGCATGAGAAATAAAATGTCACCTATAATTTCACCACCATGTAGAAATTCTATTGATGTTATGTTTTTCTGTATTCTCTTTAGGTATGTTTTCAAAATAACATACTTTAATGTTGCTTTATAGCATTTTTACATTTAAATATTTCATTTGATTTTAAGACCGTTCTTCTAACTAGTAGTTTTTGTTAAATTACAAGTGTAAACATTAATTTCAACTAAAATGAAATATTACAGCTAGAAATAATTGTGTGAATATGCTTGCAAACCATTATGGGTTTTAAATTTTATAGTTGTTCTTTTGGGAAGTTTTTACCTATAGAACTTTCATAGTTTGTAATGATAAACATATTCTACTATAAATATACTAATTAGAAATGTTCAGTTACTCGTGTCTGGGAATATGATATTTATACCCAACTATTTTCTTTTAACAAAGCTTATTAAATTATTGAGTCTCAAAAGTCACAGTGCATTCTAAATATTTTTCTTGCCTTATTCAGTTCAAAGAGTTGAAAGGACCTTTCAGTTTTAGGTTTTAAATTCAAATGTGATTCTGGTTTGTATTTGACAGCTATATCACAACCTGCACTCTGAAAGCTGTTGCACTCAATCTACTATCCAATGTTAACATGACACAAAATATAATCATATTTGACATTGCTGAGGGAGGCCACTATATCGAATGGATAAGAGACTCAGTTATAATATGCTTTTCCGTGTGTGTGTGTGTTCACGCACGTGCGCACGCATATAACTTACATATGTACAGGTAAATAGTAAAGCATTCTGGGCTGTTTGCCTAGGGATGTCAGCAGAGGAGATTTAAGGATTTATGCATACACTTAAGTTGAAAGCTTTTATCTTTGCTTATTGATAGTGGAGAAAATGTAGAACTAGTACTGTTAGATATAGGATGTAAAAGTAAATTTTGTATTTTGTTAGCATTAATGCCCATTTTGAGGTCATGTGCCTTCCTAAAAATACCTATGTCAGAATTGAAAAAGTAATTTGAGTAAATCTCATGTATTTCTATTATACAATTTTGCTTTAGAGCATGTATTTTATTTTATATTGTGTTAGACTATGTCTCCAATAGTGCCATCTGTACTACTGGTTGTTAGACAAAAGCTTGTTTTTGTCTTTTATCTAAAACATTAGCCTGGGTAGTAAAACATCTGCATTGCATTTGTGGTTTCATCTTTTTCCAATCATAACTAGGAAAGAATGCAGGTCAGGGCCTATATATACCATTGACAGTTTTTTTCTTTTACAACATTGTGAAAAAAAAACCTTGAAACCACTTCACCTACTTTATGTTGTTTTTACACTGTGTGAAAGTTGCATGTAGAGAAAAATGTGCACTATATAGTCACACCTAAATTAGCTCAGGGAGGCACATATTACCATTTTGTAATTAAGATTCCTCTTTCAGTTCTATCAGGTGCTTAGGATTTTAATTGCTAAATATGGAAATGGACATTCGTAATACAATCCTATATGAGTTACACCCTTTTTGAAAAATAGATATTCCTGGCAATTATTTGATACATTGTGCAATTTCACAACTTCTCATTGAATAAATTAGTTACTGTAGAATGATTTTGTAATCTAAAACTTGTCTTACAAAATACATAGAGGAGAGAAAATATAAAATCATAATCATGAAAAGCAGTCAATTTCAAATAACTGACATATTTGCCTTTATCTCAGTACACTAAGAGTTTACCCATGTTCACTAAGAGTATTGTTGTAATTTACAAAAAGGCATATCTGGTATTTTAGTTCAGTATGCGCTTGACTAAATATCCTGCTGGTAAAATAGTGTAGAGCTTTGATACCTAATTATTCATATGTGTTTATGACCACATTGTTATTCTGGTATTAAGAATTCCTTAAGGACAAAGAAAAATATACTACTTTAATTTTTGAGAAATATTCTCTAAAGGGATTGGTGCAGAGAGACTCAGTATGAGTGAAATAATCATAGTGAATACATCAGAGTGATTTGAACCATCTACTCTTTATCATTGTATTAATGCTCCACCTGGGTGCTCATCACTGGAGCTTATAATCTAGGAAAATTTCTGCTTCTAGCTACCATGATTATAGCTAAGGTAGATTTTCAGGCCTTACATTTGTTTTTTGTTGAATAAATGAAATTTTGATTTGTTGATGAGTTCTTGAATAAAATATTATATAAATGAGATGAGTCAGAAAAGTGATTAATAAAATTTAAACTCTTATACATATAAATATGTTCTTTGTTCAGCTTCGTTTAAATCACTTATTCTCAGTAAGAGTTGTACTTCCTAAGTATTTAGGAAATGATGGGCATTTTTAACAGGGAATCCTATAATGTATGGCTGAGGCCTGCCCAGCAGAACCCTGTGATTCTGCTCCTGTTTATATATGCAAATCAACACAAAGCACTTTTTTTGCTCTTTTAATCTTCCATTTATTTTCCAGTAATTCAGTAATTGTGTATAATCAGGGAAACTTGGTTTTTGTTGTGTTCAGTTCACAACTTTATTAATGCTGTATTTTCTCAGAGGCATTTTATAGTTTCTGGTCCCAAGGTTGAAGACTTCAGCCTGCTCTGTGTTGATTTTTGTGTGTATGATATTAGATAAGAGTACAGTTTTATTCTTTTGTATGTGGCTATCCAGTCTTCCCAACATCAGTTGCTGAAGAGATTATCCACTCCCATTTGTAGTATTCTTGATGTGCTTGTTGAAAATCTAGCTGAACGCATATGCAGTGGTTTAATTCTTGGGTATGTATCTTCTTTTCTTTGTCAGTATAATACTGTTTTGATTACTATAGTTTTATAATTTAATTTTCATATCAAGAACTATGAAGCCTTCAGCTCCCTTCTCGCTCAAAGCTGTTTTGGCTATTTGGGGTCTTTTGTCATTACATATGAATTAAAATTTGGCTACTTTGAAAATCTCACTGATAGCAATAGTGTAATTGAAATAAGCATGTCTTTATATTGATGTCTGCATTACTATCCTTTAGTTTTCCACTATATTGATTCTTCTAATATTTTTCTAATAGTTCAGTTAAAGTTTATACACTTTTTTCGCCCTAAATTAATGTCTAGTTAGTGTTTTACATCTGAATTTCATAATATACCAAAAGGTATTACAGAATGTTTGTTTAAAAAGTGGAAAGAATGTCCTTTTCTTAGTACATAGATGTTGAAAAATTTAGAGGTAAGTGATCCTGGCATTTTAAAATTGCGAATAATTTAGAAAAATCATGTGTATGTGTGTGTAAGGTAGAGTAGAATATGTGTGAGATTGTATGTATTTAGCAAGGAGACATGAAGCAAATTTGCCAAAATACTAACAAAATTAGGTGAAAGAATACATGAGTTCATTGCAGTATTCTTACAAATTCAAGTGGAATCATCAATCTTCATTATATCCCATACTATTTAAAATGCTAAGTTCAGAAATCCACTTCTGGAAATATACTCATTTTCTGGATTCAGTTAATTTTCTTTGAATCATCTGTGGTGGTTGGTGAAATGGATGCTAGTCTTGTCATGGATACTGTTCCCAGGGGTGAACCTTTATTCTGCCAAGTGTCAGTGTGGAACTTCAAGCCAGAATGAAAAAAAAAATCTGTTAGAAAAGGACATGTGACTAATTTGGGGTTCACTTACAAGGTAATTACTATTTATAATTATGTCGGATTGCCTAAAGGTCAGATGTATTAGGAAGCCACGGTGACATTGCCCTGGGCTTTATTGCTTCATAATACTTTATGAGTTGAAGAGCAAATTCCCACCTAAGGCAGTATGTTTCAATAAATTACAGTGGGCATGAGTTTATAAGTTAATACAGATGAATGTTTAGGGAGTGTCGTCTTCATGAAAGTGGCCACAGTTATTAAATTACACAATGTAGTTAATGGTGAATGTGCCCAAAGAGTTCATTAAACTATGATATATCTTATAAATAAGACACATGAATATTATGGAAAACTAATAACGTCCTATGGTAAATGCTTCCTAATTTTCAGAAGCCAAAGATGAAATCTATTTAAATTTTAATTAGAAAATTCAAATATTAAATGTTAACACATTACAGAAGAATGTGCAGGGGTTGGGGGCCTCAATGATAGAGCACTTGGCTAACAAGCGCAAGGCCCTGAGTTCGATCCCCAGCACTCTCCCCACTGTGAAATAGAATTTCCATTATTGAACATAATCACTAGTGTAGCTTTCTTTTCTTTAGCCCTTCAACATGTGCCAGGCATTGTTCTAAGCCCTTTTCCTGGATTACAGTATTTTGTGTAGCTCTCACCCCTGCCCTGTGAGACATAGGCACTATCATTTTACAGAGAAGAAATTTTCACAGTGACAGGTATGGAGATAAGGATGTTGGGGAGGTTAGCTTGGGAAGGAAAGAACGTGACTGCAGGGTATTTTAACATGCAGGTTGCCACTCAGGACACTTTGGATGCCAGCCTCCCTGTGGTCTCAGGGTATCTTGAGTTGTTCCTTAGAATTAGCAATTTTTAGATCGGGACCCTCAGCAATGGTGGGTCAGCTGATAGAAAACCACACTTTGAAAACATGTCTTAAGTGCTCTCTCTGAAGGACAAAGGGTGGTGGCACTATTTTTCAATGACTTCCCCTTGCTGGCTGAGATACGCTCCTTGGGCCTCGACCTGCTAGCACAGTGCACCAGCTCTGTGCGGGGACCTGACACGGGTCCTGGGATGGAAAGTGGTGGATTGTTTTGCAGCAGGACTCTATCAGATTGAACTGTAGTGATGAGGGCTAAAGGGGACATAGGTTGATCCTTAAAATAGTACTATATTTTAGGTGTGCAGATGATAAATTTAAGAAATAAGAATGTTCCCCAAGGCTAAGAACTGTTAAGCGGTAGAGGCCAGATGCCTGTGCAGGATTAAAAGCTAGGCAGCATCAGTGTTTCCAAGGAGCATTTTGAAAATGCTACTGCTTCCCCCTGCCCCGAGCCACCTGAAACGGAAGCTCATGGTGTAAGACCCGGAAGTGTGTGTTGTAACAAGCCCAGTGATTGATGCATTCACAATTTGGAGAATCATTTGTCTAAGTCATGTACCCTTATCCTCTACATAAATCAATATTAATAATATAAACCCACTCTCATCATTTCATTTCTCCTTTTTAAACATCCACGAGAAAACAAATGCTAACAAGGTACCATTTGTATGTGTAAATGTGTGTCTGTCACACGTGTCAATGTAAGTCTACTTCTCTGTGAATTTTTCCCTTACAGGATTTGCTCTTGAAAAGCTCATTGGAAATGTGTTTCCTCTTGATAACAGAGGTTTTTTCAGGGTCACTTCACAACACTACTTTTCTCTTTTGGTCATCTGATGGAATTTTTTTTTTTCCTACCGTCAGGATCGTTTAAAGTTACAGACCTGCATGTCTTCCTAGTCATCACTGGTGTCACTACACAGCATTTACTTACTTGCTTGTCCAAAATCACAAAACAGGAGTCAGATCAAATGGATCTGTGTGCTAAAAAGCGTCTGGTATTTCAGAATCTCGTAGCTAATGATTCCTTTGTACTAATTGATGAAAATGATAATGTTAATCAAATTGCTCCCTGCTGCATATTAGATTTCTGGGCTTACACTATGCCGTATACCTGGAATTTTTTACTTTTGATCTATGTGTTTCCATTTTCTCCTCCTTCCTTCATTTGGTGATTATTATTCTCCTGTTTCTACATATTCGACTTTGTAAAGATTCTGCGTATATATGAGATTGTACAGTATTTTTTCTCTGCCCGGCTCATTTCACTTAACAAAATGTCTTCCAGAGTCACCCATGTTGTCACAAATGGCATTGCATTTTTTTAAAGTTAAATAATTTCCATTATGTGCGCTCAACCATGTTGTAATGCTTGTCTCGTTCTCTTACAATTCTTTGATTTCCCGTCCTTTCTAAACAATGTACTCTGGAGTCAGGCAACTAGGTCTTATGAAAACCTGAGTCTACCATCCGGAGTACATCCTTAAAATTTAACCGTTGAAAGTGTAAGAGATCAGTTGCTAAGTAGGTCAAGGCAGTTGCATCTATTTTTGGATTCTAGTTTATATTAGTGTTGAAATAATAAAAAGTGTTTATGGATTTTTTTGAAGGTGTCTAGACGTTATTTTTTTAAATGTGTGCTATTCAGGAGTCATGACTGCCTTACTACATGGATGTTCTCTGACAGCAGCTATTAGTATATTTTGTTCTTTTAGAAACTGAAACCACAGGCCTGGAGTGTGGGCCAGTGGTAGTGCATTTTACTAGCATGCATGAAGCCCTGAACTGAATCCCTAGTTCCCAAAACAGACAGACAAAAAAGTAAGAAACTGTGAATAAGAAACCAAAACCCCAATGTACGTAGCTACATGTTTTCAGTGTACCTGGCCAAGCTTCAAAGCAACCTGGAAAGTCTGTATCAGCACCTCTCAGGGCTATATGAGACACCGTCACCCTCGAGCACTGTATGTGAAAGGTAATATGAAATACACTTAAAATTCTGAACAAGTGAGTTGAAATATACATGGAGGTTTGTTTTATCAGCTTGGCATGAAATTTTGGGACTAGAAAAGAGTTTCTGATTAGATAATTATTCACCATATCACATCATATTTAGATCTTTCTTAATCTTTTGTGTTTATATCAAATTGTGTTTTCCAGTACCTGGCCACTTAGCCATCAAGAGATTATTTGTTTTCCCTTCTTTTGAGTTTGCACGGGCTTTTTAGACTAGTCCAACTAAAATGTATGTCAGCTGTGTGACAGTATCGATCATATGGCTTTCACCTGGCTCTCTTGGCACTCTTGGCCTTAGAATCTAGCCATCATGCTTTGAGGAATCATCCGGGGCACTGAAAGGTTCACACGACAAGGAACCAAAAGTTTCAGTTCAGGCTGCGGACCTTGGCAAAATCAAGCACAAGGGAGTGAGCTGTTTTTTGGTAGCTTTTCTGTTCTTGCATTCATCAATCAAGTGCCCTCAGCCGATGCCAAATTGAACAGAAATTAGAATTCTTTACCAAGCTCTGTGTAAACTACAGGCTCACGAGCTAATGAAAGATTGTTGCTTTAAGCCCTTTGGTTGTGGGATAATTTGTTACACATCGATAGATAATGGAAGGAGGTGTTCAAGAGAGAACCATATTCAAAGTGAGTATCGCATCATTAGAGAATTTATTCTGCTTACTGGCATCAGAAAGAATGCTGTGCTACGAAGAGTCCATTTCCCTCCTCTGCCTGGCAAACTATTTTTCAAGAGTTATGTTAATTGTCTTTCGCTTTCAAAGTCCTTTCGAAACCAATAATTCACTGTCATTTTCTGTATTCTCTCTAGTTTCAGTTTTTTCCAACTGTGTTGTATTGCATATTTCTTTTGCACTTTCTTGGTTTTCTAACCCTTCCCAAGCCATATACCTTTTGACCAGAGTTACATAAAATACAGTCTCAGCAAGAAGTCCAGGAGTAGAGTTTTTATCTTTTGTTATGTGCAGAGGATGTTTGTGCTTCCTGTCATATTATCCTTCATAGCTTTCAAATGATAGGTGATTAATTTAGAACGAATTGCTTTTGTCATATCTCCAGAAAAAATAGCATACTAGGAAATTATTTGGACTTTTGTAAGGCTATACTTTTTGACATAGTTTTTTCTGAGGCAAGTCAGATGCAAGGAAATGGAGTCTGAGAAGGTATAACAAAAATATGAATAGTAAGATGAAATAGATACCGTTGATTGATTGCAAAATTTAATGTTTATAGTACGTTTTACATTTTAAATGTACTATCAAGGTCAAAAAAACTGGTACAGAGGATTAAGATAATTTATCTGGTTTCATTTACTAAGAAGAAAAGGTTGGATTTGAACTTATTGTGACACAAAGACTTGATAAACTAATTGTAAGACTTAGAGTTCACCAACATTGTTTGTTTACATGGAAAGTATATTAAAATAGTGATATTTGATAGCCCTTGGGAAAGTTGTGAGATGTATTAGAGTATACCTAAGAATCTTTGAAATTACTCTGATTCCATGAATACTGATTTATATTTTAAAAATCAATTGAATTGTTTCTCAAATATTGTGCAGATAATTAAAGAAAATTCTTTCCAAAATCATACTTCGAAACACAATCTCATTTCATTGCAAAGTGATAGCCTGACAAGAGTATTTTGGATGCTTTGGCTACACATATGAATTTTGATTTATCTGCATAATCTATTTGTAAGTGAAGACTATTCAGCAGTATATGTATGTAGCTATATGGCTAGCTTCACGGCAGAAACTTCTTTGAGTCAGTATTTATATAACATGAAATCACATAACTAGAGAGTTTTGTTGTTGTTCTGGTTAATGTCCCTTGGGCATGCATGAGCATTTGTGTAAAACTGTAAGTCTATCCAATAAGTTTTTGTGGTGTTCAAGAACTTTTTATTCCAGTATTGAGTTATCCTTATATATATTATGGTTATTTAGGAGCCTTCTCATTTCTTTCTGTATAGACCGTGATAAAGTCAGAGACGGAAATGAAGTTTAGTATTTTGTAAGGCATAGCACTCAAGGAAGCATTTGTATATTCAGCATGGAGAATTCCGTGGAAGATGTCCATGTTGAAGAGGTCCAGGCTTTATGTAATGGCAGGGTTCACAATGATCTATAAATTTATAATCGTGTTTGCAGCTCACAAATGGAATATTTTAAACTCACAGATCTCTGTCTGTTTCTTCACGGTGTTACAAGGTGACTTGCTCTAGCACTCTGTAGCCGTGTATTCAAAAATTACGTATATTCATTGTAAAAAATGTCACCAGGAAGACAAGAACTACCCATACGCAAAAGATACGAGTTTTTAAATATCTCTTTTCTTTTTCTTCTGTAACATTTTGTTGTTTGGGATGTTGATTTTGACAGCTTGAACTTTACTTATTGAAAAGGACTTTTAAATAGAGAGAATGATATTTAATACGTAGTCATCAAATTGAAAATTGAGCATAGCTCATTAAGCAAAAACACTGACTCTGGCACTATAGTGGTTATTAGCTTATTGTCTTCATGGGAAGTCAGAATAGATATGAATGTCTGGGAAAGCTTAACTCATTAAGATGATCATTGAGCGAGAGAAGGCAGAGAACAGGGGATAGGGACAACGGGTTTAGGTGAGAGGATGTTTCAGGGACCAACAGGTGCTGGCTGGAAAGGTAGGCTCCGTGAGGAATGGTGTGTGTGGAGATTGAAACTCACACTGAAAGCATTGGGAATTATGGTGTATCGAATTAAAATATGCCGCAACTCTTTGAAAATTTTCCCATCCAGATATGAGACTGAGAATCCCTTTAAAGTGAGGAAAGTGCAATGAATACTTTTAGCAATAGATTTTGGAGAAAGAGTTGTTGTGTTGATTTTGGAGCCCAGGCTTTTATTTTTAATAGATTTTTATTAAAATTTATCCAGAATTACACAAAGTTACAAGCCATTACACAAGCTTACAGACGACAATACATTGTGCCTTTTGCTTATGACAGTGAGCAATGTAAACAACCACATAAATGCAGCATTAAGTCACAAATACATAAAGTTACTGTAGTATCTCACGTACATGTCACCCTTTTAAGTTTGGGTTATTAGCTTCTTATTTTTAAGAAATCATTATTCCTCTGGATTCCCATTCCCCTCCCCCTTGGCCCCCTTCTTGTTCCCTTGACTTCCCCGAAGAGCTAAAGATATCATACTACAGAGATACTTGCACAACAATGTTTATAGCAACACAATTTGTAATAGCTAAATTCTGGAAGCAACCTGTATACCCATCAATAGATAACTGGATGAACAAAATGTGGCATCTATACATAATGGAACACTATTCAGCTATAAAGAATGACAAACTAGAGTCATTTATAGGAAAATGGTTGGACCTGAAAAATATAATGTTGAGTGAAATAAACCAGACTTGCAAGCTTGAACACTGTATGGTATCCCTCATTTGAGTGAGGCAAAATACAAACAAAAGGAAAGGGTAAACAACGGATACAAAAAGGCAAAGTGTTAGATATAAGCTAATAGGCAAAGGGTCCAAGGGAACCCAGGCTTTTAGATACTAGAAGCTTACATTTACTGCTGGAATCCAGCTACCACTTGAGAATTATGTCTCCTTTAAAACCAGACTGCATGAGGCATGTAGAGAGTTGTGGAGGGTAATATGCTATTGAGAGAAAGGGTGGGGGGAGAGAGGGAGAGGGAGAAGGGAGAGAGACAGGCAGACAGACATAGACAAAGGTACAGAAACAGATAAGCAGAACAAGAAACACTGCAGAACCAAGCATTATTAAACACATCAAAAAAAACAAAGTTGTCTTGGATATGGACCCTGCAGCCTGAGCTGTCACAGCTGATGTCAGCGCATCAGTGGGTCAGAGAGAAACTACTCAATCGAGCTCTTTCTAAATTCCTTATGAGCACAAGTGAGCAACTGCAATGGTTTTATGCTGCCAAATATTGAGGATTTTTGTTAGACAGCAATAGATAGCCACAATAGGAACCATCAAATGATTTGTGGAAGAAAGTGATACCATATTTTGGCCACTGTGAATAGTGCTGTAATATACACAGGCACGCAGATGTCTCTTTGACACACTGATTTCATTCCCTTTGGATGTGTGCCCAGAAGTAGAATTACTCTGTCACGTGGTACTTGTATTTTTTTTAATTTTTGAGGAATCTTCATACTGTTTTCCAAATGGGCTCTGCACATATGCATTCCCACTGACGTTAACATTGTGCAACGATTTCCTCTATTCCATATTCCTACATGTTACTTTATGCTTATTTATTTTTCCTTTAATTTATTTGATATATAAAGCATGATTATACATATTAATGGAGTAATGTGAAGTTTCAATATGTGTATATATTGTATAATGTTTAAATCATGTTAAATATGTCTGTCCTCCCAAACATTTATCATTTCATGATAGTGAAAACATTCAAAATACTCTTTTAGCCTTTTGAAATATACAGAACACTGTTATGTGTAGATGCTCTACTGTAAAATAGCCCACCAGAACTTTGTGCTTCTAACTGTGACTTAGTACCCATTTATCAACTTTTCCTCATCCTCCCTCCTACTTTTCCCCATCTCTCATAACCACCATTCTAGTCTCAACTTTTATGAGGTCAACATTTTTATATTCCTTATATGAGTGACATCATATGATAATGTGTATTTTACCTGGCTTTTTTCAATTAACATAATGATCTCCAATTCTTTACATGTTATCACAAATTCTTTCTTGTGGATGAATGGTGTTCTGTGGTGTATATGTACTACATTTTCTTTAGCCATTTATCAGTTGGTGGACGTTTATGTTGTTGCCATTTACTGGCTGTTATGAATAGTGCTGCAACAAATATGGAACCTCAGAGGTCTCTTTGGCAAAGTGATTTCGTTTCCTTTGGATATATGTCCAGAAGTGAGACATGTGGTAGTTCTATTTTTAATATTTTGAGGAACCTCCCTACTGCTGCTGTTTTCCATAATGGCCATACTAATTTAAATTCCTGTCAACAGCATACAAGGGTCTTCTTGTCTCCAGTCTCCTTGCCAGTACTCTTGTTATCTTTTGTCTTTTTGAAAATAACAATACTTACTGGGTGAGGCGATATCTCATTGTTGTTTCGATGTGCATTTCCCTGGTGAATACTGATTTTGAGCATCTTTTATACACTTACTAATAGAAATGTCTGTCTAAAATTAGAATACATACCCGGAAAAGGCTCTGCCTTAAATGTCCAGACATTAGAAAAAAAATGTAAATAAAGTGAAAAAACTATATTTATCTAAATAATACTTTTGTCACTTCACCTCCCCTGCTCTCTATCATTATAGCTTAGGGAATTTTCTTGAAAAAAATATTTTACCCTCGTTCCTAATATTGATTCTTTTTATCAATCCTTAGTAATAGTATATAGTATTTTAAAAGATATTATAATAAAATTATGGTTTTCAAAATCATTTATATTATTACTTGAAAAATTGAACAATAAAGATCAATACTTAAGTTGGATTAACATAAGATTTAATTAGAATTCTAATGGATATTTTTATTTTTTATTGGTATGTTTGTGATACATCATAGTTATATACATTCTGAGACTTGGTACACATATGTATTTTGGTTTGATCATTTTCAGTCTGCCTTGTCCCCTTCTCTATCCTTCCCCATTCCCTCTTCTGATGATCACCCTCCCCATGCCCAAAAAATCTGCCTCCCTGATTTCTGTCATTTCTCCTTTACTTTATTCTTTTTGAGTTGAGATGAGTACATTCTGAGTTTTTCATATTTTAAAAATGTGATATTTAACTCTTTGTGTCTGATTTATTTCACTTAACCTATCTATTTTCCTGAAAATGACATGGTTTCATTCTTCTTTATGGCTGAATAATATTCCATTGTGACTATAAAGCACATTTTCATTATCCATTTGTCTGTTGATGGGCTTCTAGGCAGTTTTCAGAGCTTATTTATTGCAAAAAGAGTAAAATATATCATACTGTAGTGATGCATGCATGCCCATGTTTATAGCAGTGCAATTCACAGTAGCTACTAGGCATTTAGTAGAAATTGACAATCATGTCTGAAATTTATCCAGAAGACAAATATCCAGAGTAATAATGGATAAGTGAATAAAAGAATGTATAAGGGACCAAACAAGAACCAAAGGTGGTTGTGATGCTTAAAGTACCTACCAGAGTATCAGAATAGGATATAAAACTACTGCCATTCAGACAGTCTTTTACTTACAGTGGAGGAGACAAATTAGGAAGATAGAATCAAGAATTTAGAAATAGAGGGAGGTGCGGGGAGTAGGTGGGTGAGTGAGTGTGCGTGCGTGTGTGTGTGTGCATTTCATAATAAAGATGTCATAGTGCCATTAAAGATATCAGGACAACAGCTTACACACCTGACTATGATACATCTTTTGGCTATTTAACAAACATATATTCTTCTTTAGTAATACTTTAAGAGTATGAAGCATATTTTGGAGTCTCATTTCCTTTTTATATGTGATATCTCTGTCATAATATCTTACATTAAAACATTGTTATGGTTTTAATGAACCATCATATTTATACTGTTGTAATAGCTTCTGTGGAAAGCAGAAGTTAAATAAATTTGAGATATAATTGCTCTCTTTTTTAGAAATATAAAATTTAGAGAATTTGTCTTTCTATTCCATAGTTTTCTAGGCAAAAAATATATATCAATTTAAACAGTAATGCATATAAAAAGGAAAATTGATTTTGAGCAGTATTTCCCTTTATAGATAACGTTATCTATACTGCTTATAAGTACTACTTAAATTTTTCTTAGTCTTTTTAATACGGAGGCATTTAAAAATGAAAACATAGCCTATCATAAAAATATTTCACTTTTTATTTCTCTACCCTATGATTTTTCAGTGTAAAATAACTTATATTTCTAAATTAATCTCTGCTTATTAAAGCCTACATTGGGAAATTAATGCATTACTTATTTTGAATGATATTGTTTTAGAGGTTTAATATAATGATTTTTTTCTACGAAGTCAGTATTGTTTGGCCCTAAACATAATTAGTTAAGACATTTTCAAAATTCAGAGGATCACAGCATAAATTCAGCTTGGCCTGACACTTTACATAGAACAATATAGTACACTATATACTTTTCTACTTTAAAAATACTTTTAACTGCATGAAGTAATCCATTATGCTGTCCTCCCCTCACCCAAACTCTATTTCCATATGCCAGTATCTGACACTTTGAACTGCTTTATTTTTGTTATTTTGATTAATAACTTCCTAATTCTAAAAGGCTTATTAAATTTTTTATTATTAATTTAGACAATATCCATTCACTGCATGCCACAAAGATAAGAATGTAATCCACACCTCATTTAAGTGCCCATTCTCCTTCATAATGTTTATATTGCTGAATTCTTTTTTTGTTTGCCCTTGTAACTGGAATAAAACGAACAGACGTGACTCCTGTCAGGACTTCCAGTTCCCCTTCATGGGTGGTGCAGATATTAGCAAACTAGCCTTCTATTCACTTCTTGTACCTCTGCTGTTTTTCGTTTATTCTCTCCTTTATATTTTGTCATAGTTAATAGCATTATTTTTAGTTCAGAAACCATAAATGATCTATGTATTGCTTATTTGCTGATTTTAAAGACTGAAAACAAGTAGTTAGATGAATTTGACTCTGACTCACTATGCAGCAAAGTACTGTGCTAAAATTGTATTTTATTTGCATAAATCACATTGCATATTTTTAGTGTTATTTGAGAAGGAGCATTTTTTTTTGTAGTATTGGGAATTGAACCTGGAAACTTCACTCTGAGCTGAATGCCTAGCCCATTTTATACATTTTAGATTGTATTTTGAGATAGGGTCTCACTAAATTGCTGAATTGCACAGACAGGGCTTTGAACTTTCCATATTCCTGCCTCAGGCTCCCAGAGTCCTGGGATTGTAGGTGGGTGCTACTGTGCCTAGCTACAAAGAACAAACTTAATATCTAGGTTATGTGTATTATTTTGTATTTAAGTCAGCCAAGATAGATTTTTGTTTCTTTCACAATTTAGTCTTGACATTTTGTTCATCAAACCACCACCTACCCCCGAATTCGTTGGTTTTCTTTTTCTTCATTAAGATTAAGAATAAAGCCTATTTCATAGCATAACAATTTATATCTTCTTATCTATATTCTATCTACTGTTAGAATGCATTCTATTTGTCTTCTTAAAACAAATTAGTCTTACAGACTTGTGGCTGTCCGCATAATTTGCTATCACCTTGAATTTTTTTTTTTTTTTTTTTTTGCCATTTGCTCCTGAGTGACTTCCATCATTTATTGAATCTTATGTTGTTCCTGCTTCTTGGTATTCATCCTCTAGTTGTTTAGCAAAGTAGACTCAGAGTACATGAGAAGTAACTTTCTCTGTTTTGGAAAACTCTGAAAATGACTAATTTTTGTCCTCTCCCTTGATAGGTAAATTAAATGTGCATAGTATTTTATTTTTGGAGTCATGGACACAAGAACTTTGAAGACAACCATGTAATGATGCTAGTTAGAAGTTCAATTACAGGCTTATTCTTGGTCGTTGATTGCTAATCTATCTCTTAGACAGTATTCTTCACAAGTTTCAGAGATCTTGTCTTTATCCTTGGTACTATATTCTTAAACACAGTGTCGTGTTGAGCTGTGTGGCTGCTTTCATGAAGGACAGTATTAGCACTGAGGTCATGCTTCTTTTCAGCTCTAGAAGTACAAATTCTGGGTTTTTCTTTTATCATTTTCTTTTGTATTTATTTAATTCTGTCATTCAGGAATGCCTATTAGTTTCTCTTGTTTATAATTTTTGTCCTATGTTTTCTATATTTTCAACTTTTTTAGTTATAATTTTATTTTTACCACTTTAGGGCATTTAAGTGATCCTAATTAACCAGCTTTCTTGGCTTTACCTGCATTTGAGTCCAAAATGAATCTTAAACACTGCCTGCTGCTCAAGTGGTTTATTCTGTATGGGCCAGATGAAGTTAAGGGTCAGATGGAGAATCCACAGACCATTCTCAGGTTTTGGGGGCATTTGATCAACTTTTTTGTACTTATTGTAAATCCAAGTCCGATGCCAATTTTTCTTTTATAAAGGGAATTTAAGCTTTTCTTCAAAGGAGAAGCTTTGTTTTAAGGGTCTTGGGCCATAATCCTGAAAGACACAATCCCTGGTACCATAATCCTGAATGTTGGAACACAAAAATATCATAATTTCTAAAGACTGAAATCCTTAAATTCTAAAATCTCAAAAGATCAAAATTTTGAAAATACACTTCTGAAAAAATAATACAATATTTAGCATACATTTCAGTGTTTCTTCAAAAGGGGATTTATTTGAGAGGCATACAAAGCATAAGACAACATATCATTGGTCAGTTTACACAATAAAATAACTAACTTGTTTGCAAGCTTAAGTCTCAGGTAAGTTAATTTGTATAGGTATAACAGTTAACAGATAAACTATAATCATAAAGATATATTACTATGTTTGGTAATTATGTGCATGAGTTTTATAATTGTCATCTGAAATACCTTAATGGACAGATGAAATCAATCAAAAACTACTATTGGTACTACAGACTCAAGATTTTAAATTTAATCTGTCACACATGAAGATGTACAAAAAGGACATCTCCTTCCTTATTAAGGAAGTTTCAAAGTTTTTACTTATACAAGGTTGACACAGAAAGTCCAAATTGTGATAATGCACTTTCCTCTGGTCAACTCTGCAAAAACTGAATAAAATGAAGTAGAACTTGCAAAAAGCCTTCGCACAATTTATTTCTCACACATTAACGGTGTTGCGATGATGGAATACATTGTGATAGTGAATAGGAAAATGAATGCTGGCGATTTAAATTATTGGAAAAAAATCTTAAAAATCAACTTAACGTGAACAAACTCATTACAGGGTTGGATTATTAGAAATTGCAGAGAAGTAGCATTCAGTTAAAGCAGGCCTACTTTCACATCATCAACTACATATTTTGAAGCCTTCCACTGCAATGAATAGCCACTTTCTTTGTTGTAGGGCACATCGCCTCCACCACGTCTACTCCAACTCACATGCTAATCTCTCTGGTAGCACCCTTGCGGACACACTCAAAATAATGTTTTAACAGGTTTCTAGGCAATCAGTTTACCTAATGTGATGCGACTTGTACTGTGTACAACTCAAAACACACTAACCCCTCCCCTGAATTAGACTTCATATAGTTTCGTTTTTCAATGGGAGTCAGTTTTCAAGATTTTGGCACCTGTTATTCTAAACTTGTGGCACTGTGATTTGGGGAACTTTAAACTTAAGGGTTTTTTTTTTAATCTTTGTAGATATCAGCATTTAGGATTATAGCATTTGGGATGATGTCTGTCTTTCAGGATTACGGTCAGTACTAGTTTTAGGTTTCATGAGAGTTGTATCTGTGCTGAATTGCCACTGTCTCCTGGAAATTTTGGGGCCGGGGTTTAAAAATCCCTAAGCCGGATTGCATCATGCTGCTGGGTAACATGTAGTATGGACGTTAGGAGAAGTCAAGGTGGGCCTTATTGGTATCATTAATCTTCCGTCTATGGTATTTTGCTTGCAGTATACTACAATTCATATTGTGCTTCCACTTCATTTCAATCATCTGAAAATTCATCGGCTTTGTCCATCTAATCTTAGTCCCCCCTCTCTCTCTCTGTCTCTCTGTCTCTCTCTCTTTCTCTTTTGTTTTAAATAGACAGAGTCTCACTGTATCATTTAGGCTGGCTTTGAATTCACAGTGTAGCCCAGGCTAGCCTTGAATTCATGGCAGTCCTCCTGCGTCAGCCTCCCAAGTGCTGGGATTACAGGTGTGCATCTCCGCACCCAGTCTCTCTCGTTCTCTTGCCTGGAAAAGGTTATCTTTATGTCTATACCATAATTATAGTGTATCCTTGAAAGAAAAGGGGCTTGCTTATCTGAGCTTCATGCTCTATCTTCTCTACATCTGAGACTGTTTTAGTTACTTTTCTCTCGTTGTTGGGACAGAATACCCGACACCCAAAGTTAGGGGAAGAAAGGTTTATTAGCTCACAGTCTGCAGAGGTTTCAGTCTATAGTCTGCTGGATCCGAGGCAGGCGGGCTGGCGTGGCGGACTCACAGCCGGCAGCAAAGTAAAGTGAGGAAAATGCAAGGAATGTATGCAAATCAGCAATGCAAACAAGCAGCTAATTAGCCTCTTCCTGTATCTATCTAGGCTACCTGCCCTCAGGGCAGCCTACACTCTAGATCCAGCTATCTCTTACCACATGAGGCTTTGGGGGGACATCTAGACACAAACCATAACAGAGACCTTGCGGGAACAAGGACTTCATTTAGTTTTACACTGTCTCCCAACACCTAGAAGAAGTTGGAGACAAAGTAGGTAAAGAATAAATATTTATCGTATGGATTGATGAAATTTTGTATTTTGCAACAGAAAACGCCCCAGTAGGAAACAAATGGCTCATTCAAATGAAGGTAGTTCAAAGAAGATTTTTTTATAAAGGGATAAAAATGGCAGCAAAGAGCAGAGATCAAGGAGTAGGAATAATAGAGCTGTCCCCAGCACTGTGTGCAAAGAGGCGGAAAGGCGCAGCGTGCTTTTCACTACTCGTAGGCAGACAGGTAGAGAAGAACCCTCTTTGAGAGAGAAGGAGTGAGGTTCTCTTGACACTCTGGGGCCACCCAGTGGACAAATCTCACCAGGTAAGCGGTGCCCATGGAGGTCACCTTGTTCTTTCTCTCTTCCCACACCACCTTCCCATCTCTTCAGTCCCTGATTTCCATCTGACATATTTCAGAAGTCAGGTCAAGCGTTAGCTCTTACCTGGATCTACCCTTACTCCCCTGGATGGAGTTATTACTTTATTTTTTTGTTTGTTTGTTTTTCTTTAGGATCTTTGTCCCATTAAAAATACTGTCTTCCAACTCTTTTGACATTAGCCTATAGAAATCTGAAGCACCAAGCTGTATTTTACTCACCTCATTATTCCTGGAACCTAACCTAGCACATGTCACCAATAGGAAATACTCTAATGTTTGTGAAGTTACTGGAGGTTACTAAAATTCTCATGCTACCAAATGTGGTTATGTTTTGACCTTATCCTTTTCTAATATAAAAATTAGTACAAGTGTTTTATACTCTATAGAAAATTACACATTGTGAATAATTTTGAATGGCTTCTGTGCTTAAGTATTGTGGTCTCTGCATACTAGGAAAAAAAAGTCTTGGCAATATTTGTTGATATGTACAGATAGTAAATAGCTAGGAAAATGAACATTTCTACTTTTGTTGGATTGAATGAAAATAAATAAGAAAATAAAGCATTCATCAAACTTTCGGTCAAGGACAAGAGAATGAATGTTTTAGAATTTGCGCTCTGTGGGATCTCTGTTTTTAACTACTCAAAAATATTGTTCTGGCATGAAAACAGAAATATAGCAGTGCACCAATGAGTGGTTATATTTGTGTTCCAAAAAATCTTATTTACAAAAATATTAGGAAGACTAAATTTGAACCACCACTGATAGTTGTTTGCCAACCACTTATGTATGTATTTTAAAACTGATATAAAACTATTTGGATCTTTAATTACAAGATATCATGTTATCCAGCTCAACTGAAACATGAAGAGTAGCTTTTTACTTCCAGAAAACAACTTCATCTTGGTGTGATTAAACTATCATTTAAACAAACAAGTAGGGCTTGAGCGAATATGATGTATTCTGTGAGGTAAACTTTGACAATAGTGTCTCCTAGAAATAGTTAAGTAGGTTCATATGGTCTTATATCACTGCAAGGTGGTGTGTTTATATGCATCCCAAAGATTTTACATTCGTTTTTCCTATAGGATGGGGAATGTGTTTCTCTTAAAATGTGACCAAGCTCTCCAATGTGATTTCAGATTCTTCACAGTGCTATAGATTTTAACTCATGTAGATGTTGAGACAAATTGCAGTGCCAAACACATAATGGCTACTTTGCCATCCAGGCCAAGAGCCCATGTTTCTGAATTGGGGTGGACTTTACTACGTTCTGAGAAAGTGCATTCCTCATCCTGGCCAGCACTTTGCAAATAGGAGTTGTTAGCTCAAGGTGGGTCTGGTTTAAAAAGTATATGTATGAATAACAGGATATGCATTACCAGTATGAAAATAAAAAATCACAAATCATTAACTTCATCTTGGCTAAGAGTCATGCAGCATGAAATAATAGGCTTGAGAAATCATCAACCATGATTATTAAGACCTGTTGCTCTGAACTACTCCATGCCTTGAGGAATATGAAAGAAACCTTAGAGGTCCCAGGCCTGGAAGTTAAGGAATTATAGTATTTTTTTGAAAATAGACAAACACATATAGAAATTATATAGCAATGTATAATTCACAGTAGATTGTGTTGTAGGGAAGATTGAGCTCTATTGCTTCAGAAAAGTTACATCTTCAAATTGATAAAAAAAAATAGCAGTGTCTTTGAATGGATCGGTGATACTAATATAACAGCTCCATCTGGAGGTGAATGATACTAAATTATTATAAATTACAGTGAATCAGTTGTGTCACCGCACAGAGAACCATGAATGGATGGTTGGCATGGCAGAGTGTGTTCCTTTCCTTAACCGCTCAAAACAGCCAAGTGGCTGGTGACACTTCAGGTAGGAGTGAACATTTTCTTCATGCCTTGAAGGGATTCTAACTAGAGCAGAGTAAATACCCCTAGGCCTCTCTAGTGTTGAACCTGAGATCTTACTAGGACCTTGAATGTTGTTTAAAAAAAAAGAAGTAACATACAACTCAAATTTCTTTTCCCTTGAGGACGTGAGCATGACCAAAGATATGCTATACTGTTTGAATGGGGTCATCTTCCATCTCCTTCCATCAAAGGTTGATAATAAACCAGAACTTGCGACATTCCTTTCAGTGCTTGAACTCTTAGAGACTTACAATCCTTTATACACATACTACTTCTATCACTACCCCACTCAAAGACTAAAGACAATTTGACTGACTTCTTTAAGCTTAATTTCTCTTGTCATAGTCCATTCCTGCTTCTATAACACAAGACTTTAGACTGCATGTTTTACAAACAACAGAAATTCATTTCTGACCAACCTAGAGCTGGGAAATTCTAGATCCAGACAGGAGGAGATTCAGTCTCTAGTCAGGGTCCTGTCTCTGCTTCCGAGATGCTACTGCTTCTGTATCCTCCTATGGCTAATGGGCACAAGAGCAAAAGTGACATAGACCGTGTTCTCACATGGCCTAAGATAGGGAAGAACCGGGCATTTTACTGGAGCCTCTTTTATAATGGCTTTAATGTTACTCATGAAAGCAGGGTCCTTATGATGTGATCACTTCCAAAAGGCTCTACCTTTTAATTACCACACCTTGGGGTTTAAATTCCAACATACAAATCTTGGAGGGACACATACATTCAAACCATGGCAATTTCCTTATCTGTAAAATATGATTGAGAAAAATATACATCTTACAAAGTTCTTATAATGTTGGGACAAGTATATGTACATGTGCTTAGCACAGTGGCAGACACACAGAAAACACTGTCTACTAGCTTTCCTGTTATGACCCATTTTCCTCATTGTCATCATCAACTTCGGCATCAGCATCATCACATTTTGGCAACACTGACATTTTCTGGTCTAGTATGTTGAGTAGCAAATACGATAATTTATGAATTCCTGAGAAAGCCTTATGAAGTCTTATTTTCACCTTGACATCATATTGTGAATGAAAAACAGAGAATCATTTTTTTACTGTGGCAACAAAGTAAAAATAAAACATTGTTTTCAAAAGTGATAGTGAAATAGACCTGTTAGGTAGGATCTTTATGCTTATATTTATTATGTATTTTATATTATAAACTCTACATGACAATAAAAGTAGTCAATTTTATTGGTAGGAAATTCAAAAATTTACCAGTATACCAAAGATATGGCATCTTTATAAAATATTTATTGCTCCCATCAAATAGCCAAAAATACCATTTTATTTTTTGAAATTAAGATTAATTACCTAATTTAAATACTGGTAACTCCCATGCTTCCTCATGGGAAATAGGTTCAAATATGTGTTAAAGAGAAAACTAGTTTTTCTTCTCTTATTTCCATTTAACCTTTGTTAGCATAATTTAAAGCAAGACTTTTTGATATGAAAACTAAGATTTAAATGTTAGGCTAATAGGTGAAAGGAAACCTGATTGCTTTTGAGGAAACAAGAGAACTGGTACATTTACTAGTTCTGAAAAATAATCTGTTTTAAAAACAGTAACAACCTGTAGAAAACAAGAGTGTTTGTAATACTTTTTATATCTTTCCTACCAGGAAATTAACTTTTGGAACAGAAATAGCTGTAATACATTTTTGAATTTAATAAACCCTGCAAAATCAGTTTTTAATTTTTTTTAAAGTTTGGCTTTTTCAAATCATTTATCGAGTAGAAATTTTATTAGGCAGCTTATATTCTTAAAACATTCCTTCCCAATACAGCCTCTATTTACAGGATATTCAGCTTTTCAGTTTTGATAATAGTAACAGCAATAAAGATGGTAGGTAATTTAATAGGACAATTATAATTTTCATTTCTTACAATCTGTACCTTTTATGTTGTGTTACTTGATCCTCATAACAACTTCATGAGGGAAGTTCATTTAAGTGCCCCCTTATAGATGAGGAAACTGAAAGCTAAAGGAATGAACACATTCATCAAGCAAACACAATTAGCAAGAGTTAGAAACAGGAGATGCGCTTAGATAGTTTGTATCTAACCAAGTGCCATTGACCACTATGACTAGATAGTCCCATCTTTTAAAAAACAATTATTCAGTTTGGGAATTTAGCTCAGTGGTAGAGTACTTGCCTACCAAGCGCAAGGCCCTGAGTTTGATCCCCAGTGCCCCAAAACAAACAAACAAAAAACCCATTATTCAGAATGAAGGAGAAAACTGGAAAAAAAGAAATGAACCCATCAGAAGAGGTATAGGGACTGAAAAATAAACTCTTTAATAAAGGATGTGTAATACTGGAAGACAATGACTGAAATCTAATACACACGTCATTGACTATGTTTAAATGTTTAAAGTTACCAAGAATAGGATCACAGTACTTTGGTCCCCTTGATGTCAGAAATAAGAGATGCTTCTTCACTTTGAAAAAGTGACCATGTACCAACCAACCTATCTATGTGAGCCGGTGAATCTTGACACACAGGAGTACTTGAGGGAAACATTTTAAGTATTATGTCAAGCAAATAGAAGCATGTCTTCTCTAAATTTTCCACTCTGTTGGTATGTATAATTTAAAAATACATTTTGTATTTTTAATCAATATCATTGTATTTGAACATGTGTAATATACTAATACATTAAAACTAAGCTTTGGCTAGTTGGCATTGACCAAATTGTGATGATAATAACAGCAATAAAATGGTAGGTAATTTATTAGAATAATTATAATTGACATTCCCACACTAAACTCCATTTATGTTATATTACTCTACCTTCACAACTACTTCATTGTAGGCTGTGTTAAATAAAAACATAACTGTTGGAGCCTGTTTATTATGAATAATAAATGATATAAGATACTAGATTTTTCTTAATCAAAGGTAGTCATACAAATTTTCATTCTTAGTGTATTTTAAATCCACGTATAAAAACAAAGCAAGCTAGTCTTGAGTTGATTGTCACTTAATAGTTCATACACAGAGGACAAATGTTTTAGCTGCATTTTTAAAGTCATGTCAAATCTGAATATCAATTCGTGCTTGAGAACATAACAGCATAAAACTGCACCTCTCCTTCCCTCGGTAGCACTTTCTTTTCATCTTTTGTTTCGTGCGTTTCTTTACATGGACCTATTTAAAGCATTTGGGATTCATTCATAGTTGATGTACATGTGTAACATTGCTATTAATGGCAATCAAGACAAGAATATTCCCTCTTGTCAGATCCACAGAGAAAAACCAAATCACTCTGACAGCATGAGAGAGACCAGCTGTAATTTTATATTTGCCTAGATGGTAAGAGAAAAGCAAATAAAAAGGAAAAAGCCCAGTTTTCATTCCCTTGAAACAAACCTACTATATTTTTAATAGTATGATGAAACTTAGAGATATTCTTTTCTCTATTCCAAGATACTATGTTTATTTTCAAGTAGAAAAAGCATATTTTTGTTAAAAAGTTTTTTATGCTGTGCACAAATTATTCTGGACTGAAATAGATGTCTTCAGATGTAGTTAATATTGAAGAGGAACAATAACTCCCCGCCTTTCTTGCTAGCCTTGGCATCCAGGCCTTTCCTTCATGAAGCTTCCAACTTTTCGGAAAAGACAGTGTTTATGTACACACAGCTATCACATAGAGAATTGTACAGAAAGTGCCAACAGAATGTCTGAGCACAACATGATGCCAGCGTTATGAGGAGACCACATTTCAGTGGTAAGAAGGAGCCACTAATTCACTTAATGTATGTCAGCATACACTCTTGTTAAAAAATGGCAGCATATGCTGCCTCAATGTTTATTTCTAAAATCCTTGGCTTTACCGTTCTTTCCTGGTACCTGAATCGTTAGGCTGAGGGAGAAGTATTTGTTGGCAGCAAATTTCAGCATCTGCAGTTGACATGATTTCCTAGAAATATCAAACAGGGCGGTAAAGAAAGAATGGACAGAAATGCAGGAGCTTTTCCGTCCTCTCCATTCTCTTATTTCCAAAGCTCACTCTGCTTTGTTTTCGGGTATGTAGCATGTATCCTAGATATCATCTTCAGTGCATTTCTAAGGAAAACATCTTACAGTTAAAAAAAAAGTTCTTATCCTCTTCAGCTATCTTCCTTGTCCACTATGCTCTGGCATCCATAACTGACTCCTCTTTAAATGGCAAGTCCTGAGCAAGAAAACCCTTCTAGTGGGCATATTATCACAGTTATATCTAATTGTTAATTTATCATAAATTCTCTTATTCTTTTATGAACCATTTTATCATCAATGCATTGTCTGTCTCCAACATTAACCTGTGTGTTGCACGAATTCCTGTATTTCATCATTCCATGCCCAGTGTATGGTGTAATTCTCAGACTACAAAGTTTAGTTCATAAACATGTATTGAATGAGGAAATACTTTCGGGACATTGTAATTGATATTCATTATGGAAATATTTGTTTCATTTTTACAAATATTTCATTCAGTGTGCTAGTCATAGATAGGAATAATATGGTGTAGATACAGACTATACCCACTTACAAATTTTACTATGTCACTGTAGAAATTGGTAACATATTGTTATGGACATAAAGAAAACCTTGCTTTCATTTTTCTTGTAATTTTTTTAATAACAAGTTACCTCCTTGAATAATGTTTTACATAATTTAAAATTATTAATAGGCTAAGAATGGACATTTTTTTTTCTATCAGCCAAGCCATTCTTACTCTTTTTATCCTTCCACAAGTACATGTGAATTTAGACATTCCCTCATTCCAAAGTTTTTATATTCCTGATAATACCTACTGTTTTCTCACAAAATGTGGCTTGGGTACCTAATTGGTACTTAATAAATAGCTAAATGCCTCCCACAACTAGCAGATGTTGCCAACAAGATTTTGGCAAGCCCTAGTTTCTGTCAGTTTATGGTTGAAATCCCTGACAGAAGCCCAAAGCACTGATTATCTATGTTGTTGATTAAAAAGAGAGCACAGTGCTTTAGGTCCTAGACATGCATGCACATGGCAGAGTTGGCATTCTCTTCAAAAATGGATCTGACAACATTCCTGCTCAGATGGGGTATTGTGAAGATACTTCCTTGTGGAGGGAGACTGTAGGGGATCCTTGTGGCAATTACTTGGTTGATGGGTAACCAGGCAGAGTCTGTTAGTTATGTTGTAGATGCTATTGAATGTGGTCCAGCTCCTTTCAGACCTATGTACTCTAAGGGCATAGAATATGTTTGCTGTTGTCCTGGGATTCTGTTTGCATGTTTGGTTTAGCAGCGTTTCTGACTTGTATTCAGTGTCAACACATTTTGTAGTTCAGTAAGATGGTGCTACAGTAAAGTCATGTGTTACCTTTCTGCCTCTGTATTACAGGACTATATCATAAAGTCTAGGAGTTATTACTGAGTTGTGGTGATTAATAATAGGGACTCTCCTATTATCTTGATTTGAATCCTAACCTTTATATTTACTAAGTATATGTCTTAGAATAGTTATGAAAAATCCATGTTCCATTTGCATCTTATGAACAGTGGGAATAATGAAAGCACTTACCTTATTGTACTGTAGGGAAAATTAAGTGAGTTAGTATTAATAAAGTGCTTTTAACTGTATCTGGCAGAGGAAGCAATAAGTATTAAGTATTTACCCTGGAAGTCAATAAATGTTAACTAATTTTTTGTTTGTTTCTTGAGTCAGGGTTTCACTATGTATTTCACACTGGCCTTGAACTCACCGTGTAGCCCAGGCTGGTGTCAAACTCATGGGGATCCTCTTGCCTCTGCTTCCCGAGTACTGGGATTACAGACATGTGCCACCACATCTGGCTAAATGTTAACTATCCTGGAAGTACAAAGAGCATTCAAAGAACACTGTTTTTGGCAAAGCAGGATTAGAGAAGGCTTCGTCAGTAGTGCTGCTGAGGTAAATACTTAAGAATATAACTAGGGACGTTGCAGGTGAAGAAGACTGGATATTCTGCTGGGCTTCTCAGCTAGCAGCCAGAGTGCTGGAAAGAAGTTTCATTTGGTTTGCTCAGTGCTGAGCATTTGTAAACATTTTCACATATTTAGTCACCATGATATTTCACAAAAATACCAGATCTTGAAAAGTCAGAACTATTCAGCTTGAGTTACTCAGTTGCAGGTGGCAGCAGGTGGACAGAGGTGTAGGACAGCTTCCTAAGTTCGGTAGCTGAGGCCTTTGCTCTCTCTTTCGCCAGCACGCCTGTGGACTGACACTGGCGACACCATGGAAATGCCCTTGGGCTCCTATCTTCTTTCTGTGTTGCCTCCTTCGCATATCCTGAAGCATTTTAAGTTTTGGCCTCTGATGGAAGAGATCCTATGGGCAGTAACTGAAGTAATTGGTGAAGAAGTCAGTCGAGGTCATTTCATAAATGGTCTACTTATGACGGAAAGTGTAGGGATTCCATCCCAATACTTCACTGAGCCACTAACGCTTATAATAAGAATTCAATGTTGAGAGCAGCTTTTTGGAAAAAAAAAATACTGTCAAAAATGGGGACATGGAAATTGATGAATTCTGGTAATTATATATAAGGACATGACCACAATCACAATACAAATGTAAAACATTTTCATGACTCTAATTTTCCTTTCCTTTTTCTATTTGATTCCCATTATCAACTGTTGGGCCCAGGTAACTCTTCTTTATATGTTATCATGCATTCTCTTAGAAATGCATATGGATACATGGTATAATATGTAGTATTATGTGTTTGAGTTCTCTCAATATATCATTTATATTCTTCTATGTATTAATAATTACTCCTTTCACTTGCTGTAGTATTTCATTTGATGCTTATAACACAGTTTCCTTATCTGTTCACCAGGTGATAGAGATTTTGGGTTTTACCAGGTTTCAGCTATTAAAAAAGAATGAATAATGCAGAGCTACCTATTTTCATATCCTTTGGGTAAATACCAGAGAGCAGAATTGTTGAGCCTTATGGTAAGTGTTTGAGTCGTTTATAAGACATTGCCTCATTCTTTTTTCAAATACCTGACCATTTTATAATTTCATCACACACGAATGCTTTCATCATTGGTTCCATCCATAGTGGAACTTGATATTCTCAATGGTTTTAGCTTTAGGTGTACTGTTTTCACATCATGGTTAGTTTTATTTTTCCCTTAGCTAGATTTTGACTATTTTTCCATGAAATTAGTACTCATTTACATATTCTGAGGAATTTGTTTAAAACGTTGCCCACTCAAAAATAAGATTATTTTTCTATTATGTAGATTCAACAAAGTTGCAGGATACAAACTCAATGTATAAAAATCAGTTGCATTTTTATACACTAAGAATGAACTAAAAATAAGACATACTCACCTTTTTAATAGCATAAAAAATAAAGTGTTTAGAAAAATGTGTGACTTGTACATTGAAATTATAAAACATTGGTTAATTAATGAAGACAAGTGAAAGAAGATCTCGTATTCATGAACTGGAAGAATTAATATTGTCAAAATATCTATAATAACCAAATAAATTTACAGAGTCAATCCATATCAAAGCCATAATGATATTTTTTAGAAAAATTGAATTACAAAATCATAAAGCTTGTGTGCAACTGCAGAATATCCCAGGTAGCCAAAGTGATCTTACTAATAAAGAAAAAAGCTGTAAGCATTATGTTCTGATTTTCAAAATACGTTGAAAAGCTATAGTAATTAAAATAATATGGTGCTGGCATAAAGAATGAAACAAACCAATGGAATAGAGTCAGAAATAAAAACCAGGCATATATATTCAACTCATCTTTGAGAGGCATGCCAAGTACACAAAAATAGGGAAGAATAGACCTTTTCATCAGTGGTTCTAGGGAAAATAGATATCCACATGCAGACAGTGACATTGGAAACCTATCTTGGAAACATTCTACACAAAAACATAGTCCAAATAAAATAGACTTAAATATAAGACTTGGAACTCTAAAAGCTCTTTGAAGAAACCATGAAGGAAAAGCACCTAGATGTGGGTCTTGGCAATAAATTCTTCAATATGCCACCCAGACACAGGCAGCAAAAGTAAAAAGAGAAATGTGAGATTGCATCAAATCAAAAAATTTCTGCCCAGCGATGGAAGTCATCAACAAAGTGAAAATGCAACCTATGCTTTGAAAATGAAAAAATTCCAAAACATATGGTTTCTCATAGGACTTAAATAGCCAAAACACATAAGGAGCTCCTGGGACCCCATAGAGAGAAAACTCAGCTACAAAATAGCAGTGGACTTGAACAGACATTTATTCAGAGAAGACATGCAAATAGCCACTAGGTATATGTAATAACAGTTCTTCAGCATCACTAGTTCTCATGGAAATGCACATCAAACTCACAAATTGATATAATTTCACACATATGTTGGCAAAGAAATGGAGAAATCGGAACCCTTATTCATGATTACTCTTGGAGGAGTTACATTATGCAGTTGAACTCATTGAAGCAGAGAGTAAAATTTTGGTTGCCTGGGGCTTAGGGAATGGTGATAAGAAATTGTTGCTTAGTGCATATAAAATTTCAGATGCACAGAATGAATAAATTCTAGAGATGTCCTGTATGAGGTAATTCCTATGGTCAGCAATAAAGTATTGTGCAAATTAAAATATGTTAAAAAGATAAATCTCGTAAGTATTCTCAACCACCACACGCACACAAAAACAACAAAAAAAACAAAAATGCATCAGGAAAATTCTGAAAGTGATTTATATATTTACTACCTTGATTTGCAGTAGTGGTATCGGAAGTGTGCACTCTGTCTCTCTCTGTCTGTCTCTGTCTCTCTTTGTCTCTTTCTCTCTGTGTCTCAAACTCATCAAATAATATGCATTAATTATGTAATTGTGTACATTATACCTCAATAAAGCTTTAAAAATAAGACAAATAGAGAAAAGAAGGGAAGAGAGAGGGAAGTAAGGAAGAAAGGAAGGAGAAAAGGAAAAGAAAACAGTCGTCATTCCCCTGAGGTGAACAGAAACATTGCATTACTTGGCCATGAGCAGTTTGCTACTTTGTATTAAAGTGTGTTATGTCTATGTTCATTAGGGCTGTGTCAGTGTCCTGCATAAGAGTGTTTAAGTTTTCTCTTTAGTTTGGGTTAATTTTGTTCATTTGTATCTTTCAAAAATTTGTATTTCTTCCAGGTTGTCACATTTGTGGACATAATGTCATTCATTATACTTTTATTCGTTTAGTTTCTGTAGGATTTACAGTGAAGTCCTATTTTGAATTCCTGAAATTGAAATTTTCTGTTGGATTTCATTTGGTCTGTTCTAAGTAGAACTTTACATATTTCATTTATTTCCTTGAAGAACTAGGTTTTGGCTCTATTTTTTCTGGTTGCATTTCCAAATTATATTAGATTTCTGCTCTTAGCTGTATTAGACCTTAAACCTACTTACTTTGAATTTTATTTGTTATCCTTTTTCTGAGTTCTTCAATGGGAAACTCAGATAATTGAATCTAAACTTCCTTTTCTAACATGAATTAATCTCCATCTAATTATAGCTTAAGCTACAATGTCAAAAAATTTAGTTTATTATCATTCAACATATTTTCTAATATCCTTTATAATTTCTCCCCTCATGCATCCATGATTTAGGAATTTTCTTGTATTTCCAAATATCTTCAACTTTTCTAGTTATTTGTGTTAAACTTTAATTATGTCATTTTTGGAGACCATATTATATATGATTTCATTATTTGAAACATTTTGGCATTTATTTTATGACTTCCTATGTTTGTCTACCATGTACTGTACATGCATGCAAATAATTTATTTTCAGATATTACTGTGTTTGAATTCTATAAATATTAATCAAATACACTGGTAAATTGTTTTTAAATAGTGCATTTCTGCTGAATTTTCATATGATTATAGTAACTGGAGAGAGAGCCATTAAAACCTCCATTATTTTATAATCATTGGTTTATTCCTTTAATTATGTCAATTTTTGCTTCATGTGTTTTGGAACTCTATTAATAGATGCGTACGTATTAGTAATTTTTTCCTATAGAATCAACATCTTCGTGATTATGAAATATACTTCATTATCTTTGGATGCAATTTGTATCTTAATATTGATTTTATGTATTATTAGTATAGCCACTTCAGCCTTCTTATGCTTGATATGGCATATAATTTTCTGTTTAGTTTCTGTATATTTGTGACTTTAAATATATATCTTAGAGATATCAAAGTATGCCTCCTTTTAAAAAGAATTAGTTCTTAACATATTTGCCTTCTTATTGAAATCTATTAATATCAAATATAGTATTTATATGATATGGTTTGTGTCCACCATTGTATTTTTCAATTTCCTCTTTTTTTCCGTACCTCCTTTATGTCCCCCTGCTATTTTCATTTTTCTTACAATTTTATTTAAATTTGACATGATATTTAGGGTTATGTCTTTGCAACATTATTTTAGGAAGAGTTAAGAGAATTGAATATCTTTAATTTTTCACTCTCTAGTTAAGGTAAATAGAAACATTGCAAACCTGTAGGTGCACATATCCCCAGTACTTTAAACTCAAGCTAGTAACCAACTGCTTATACTTGAACTGCCTGTTTTATAACATTTTAATAGAACATCATCATACTTAGCAATTTATGTACTATCTGTGACTGGTTTATGGCGCAATGACAGTTTGGTAGCTCCAACAAAGCCCCAGTATATTATAAAACCTAAGATATTTACTATCTCACATTTTATGGTTGTTATGTGTGTATCTTTAAGCATTATAAACCCAGTATTGTACTACTTTCCTTAAGTAATTAGGGTTGAGAAAAATTTAAAACAAACAGTCATTTGCATATACCCAGATATTTATGATTTCTAGTATTTATAATTTTCTTCTGAACATCTGAGTTTCCATCTGGTATGATTTCATTCGGAATGTAAAATGTTCTAAAGCATTTCTTACAACGTATGGCTTGTGGCAACAAATTATATTATTTCTTTGTTTAACAAATATATAGTTTACAGTGTATTTATTTTGCTATGACTCTTGAAGGATATTTTACAGAACCGTCTGTATAAAGGATACCAGGTTAACAGCTTTGTTAGTTCAGTTGTTTTAACATTTAAGTACTTAGTTCTGTTCTCCTTTCTAATATCTACAGTGTCCAGTGAAAATGTTACCTATTAATTGAATTATTGCTCCTCTGTAGTAAGTAGCTTGTTTTATCTTTTCAATTTCAAGATTTGTTCGTTCCTCTAGCATTCAACATTTTACATGGTGTTCTTCGCTGCGATAATACTCACAGATTTCTACCTTTAACCAAATTTGGGAAAGTTTGGAAATTATTGCTGCATATTTTTTCTGCCTTAGTCAGATTTTTCTGAAATTCCAGTTATATTAAGATAGACTAGGGGCTGGGGATTTAGCTCAGTGATTAGAGTGCTTGCCTTGCAAGCACAAGGGCCTGAGTTCGATCCCCGGCACCACAAAAAGAAAAAAAAAAAAAAAAACCAAAAAAAAAAAAAAAGATAGACTGTTTAATGTCAACTTAGAGATATTTGAGATACTATTTATTTTCCAGTCTTTTTATATTTTCTTTATACACAGATAAGTTGTGTTGATTTTTCTAAATTTACTTAGTCTTTACTCTGTCATCTCTTTTGTATGGTAAGTTCACCAAATGATTCATTTAAAATTTTAAATTTGTTTTAGTTCTAAAATTTGCATTTTATTTTGTTTGCATATTCTCTTGTGGAATTTCACGTTTTCAATCATTTTGAACATACTGTGCTTTACATTACTGAAGATTGTTACAATAGCCAATGTATTTTATTTTTTCATTTCTAATTTTTATTAGTACATGTTAGCAGTACATAATAATTACATGCCATGTAGGTAGGTACTTGGTACATGAACATAACACATTTTGATTCTTTTATTTCCCTTCCTTCTATACCCTTTTTATTTTAGCAGCCTCAGATTCATTTATTTATCTTATCAGTCCTTAGCAGTTAATTAACATGTTTACAGATTAACAACCAGACTAGTAGACCAAAAACATATAAAACACATAAGACAATTATACTAAATCAAGGTACACTTTTAGAAAAATTGCTATGCTACATTAATCGTAGTCCATTGGATATAAATATCACATTTTCTTTATCCATTCATCTGCTGGTGGACATATAGGCTGTTTTCAAGATTTAGGTTTTATGAATTATGCTGCTATAAACATGGGTATGCATATACACTACGGTATGATGTCTTTAACTCTTTTGGGAAGATACTTAGGAGGGAAATAGCTAGATAAAATGGATTTCTATTTTTATTTTTTAAGGAATCTCCATACTGATTTCCATAGTGGATCTATCAGTTTGAATTCCTACCAACATTGATGAAATGTTCCTTTTTCCCACAGCCTCACCAACGTTTGTTATTGGTTGATTTCTTGGTGGTAGCCATTCTTTCTGGAGTGAGAGAGAATCTCAGTGTTTTAATTTGCATTTCTTGAATGTCCAGAGATGTTGAACATATTCAAATGTATTTATTTGCTTTTTGAATGTCTTTGTCTGACAATTGTCTATTTCAGATGCCCATTTATAAATTGGGTCTTTAAATTGAGGGAGTCTAATATTTTAGAGTTCTTTATGTATTCTAGATCTTAGTACTTTGTCTGAGGAATAGCTGGCAAAAATTTTTCTAGTTTTGTAGGTTGTCTCTTCCCTTGGCGATTTCCTTTGCTGTGCAGAAGCTTTTTAGCTTGATGTAATCCCATTTGTTAAATCTTATCATTATTTCTTGTGCTACTGGAATTTTGTTGAGAAAGTCTTTGGCTACACCTACTACATACAGTATCTTCCATTGTTTTGCCTATTTTATCTTTCAGCAGATTGTCTTTTTGTTCTAATGTTCAGATATTTGATCCATTTTGATTTTAAGTTTAGTTCATTGCGAGACATGTAGGTCTAGGTTCGATCTTTGGCATGTGGATTTCCCAACACCATTTCATAAAAAGACTATCTTTCATCAGTGAAAGGATTTGTCCCCTTTGTCAAATAAATCCTAGCTGAGTGTGCCTGGTGTTGTTTCTGCATCTTCTATTCTGTTCCATTGATCTACAGTCTGGTTTTTATTTTTACAATATCATACTGTTTTTATCACTATATCTTTGTAGTATAATTTAAAATCTGGAATCGTGATGCCCCCTGCCTGGCTGTTTTTGCCCAGAATTGCATTTGCTGTTCTAGATCTCTTCTAGTTCCACATGAATTTTAGAATTGCTTTCTCCAATTCTGTAAGGAATGCTATTGGTATTTTGATTGGGATTGCATTAAATCTATATAACAGTTTTAGAAGTATGGCCATTTTGACTATATTGGTTTTATGCCTACTTAGGAACAGAGCATATCTTTCCATTTTCTGATATAATCTTTGACCTTCTTTGTCAGATTAATAAAGGTTTCCTTGTATAGGTCTTTCACTTCCTTAGGATAATTCTTCAGTATTTCATTTTTATTGAGGCTATTGTGAAAGGTGTTGTATCACTAATTTCCCTCTTGGAGAGTTTGTTAATGGCATATAGTAATGCTACTGATTTTTGAGTGCTGACTTTGTATCCTGCTACATGATTGATATTGGTTATTAGTTCTAAGAGGTTTTTGTTGGAGTTTTGAGGTCTTCTGTGTAGAGGATTATGGTATCTGCAAATAATGATAATTTACTTTCTAGTTTTGGTATCCATAACTTTTTTTATTTCTTTTTCTTGTCTACTTGGACAAACTAATATTTTGAGAACTATATTGAACAGAAGTGGTAATAGCAGGCATCCTTATCATGTTCTTGATTTTAGAGGGAAAGCTTTCAGCATCTCCCATTCGTAGGATGTTGGCCATTGGTTTGTCATAGATGAGTTTTATGAGATCAAGATAAAGACCTTCTGTTCTATTTTCTTCAGAGCTTTTATTGTGAATGGATGTTGGCTTTTGTCAAATCCTTTTGCTGCATCTATTGAGATGGTCATGTGATTTATTTTCCTTGCTTTCCTTTATGTAGTGTGTTACATTTATTGATTTACATATGTGGAGTCATCCATGCATCCCTGGAATGACTTCTGCTTGTTCATGATTTATAATCTTTTTGGTGATTTTCTGCGTTCTGCTTGGCAGTATCTTACTGAGGATTTTTGCATCTGTGTTCATTAAAGAGATTGGCCTGTAGTTTTCTTTTTGGGTTGGTTCCTTTCCTGGTGTTGGAATCAGGATAATACTTGCTACCAGGAATGACTTTGGCAGTACTGCTCGCCTTTCTATTTCATTGAAGAGTTTAAGGAGTCTTGGTGTTAGATCTCTAAATCTCTAGTAGAATTTGGCAGTAAATCTGTGGGGTTGTGGGCTTTTCTTAGTTGGTAGATATGTTATTACTTCTTTAATTTCATTGACTAGTATTGGATTATTCTGGATTTTTATATCTTCTTAGTTCTGCTTTGGTAATTTCTATGTATCTAGTATTTTATCCATTTCTTCTAAATTTTTCAACCTATTAGAGTACAAGTTCTCAAAGTAGTTAGTAATAATCTTCCAAATTTCAGCAGAATCAACTGTGATTTTGCCTTTTTCATTTCTAGTTACATGAATTTGGGTCTTTTGTTTCCTTATCAAAGTAAGATTGGCTAAAGGCTGGTCTTTTTTGTTTAACCTTTCAAAAAAGTAACTCTTCATAGATTATTTTTTATTTTTTTGTCTTGATTTCATTAATTTTTGCTCTAATTTTTCTAATTTCCTTCCTCATACTATCTTTGGGTTTGGGTAGTTTTTATTATTCTGTAAACCTAAGGCGCATCATAAGGTTATTTATTTGAGCTCACTCTGTTTTTCTAATGTGGGCATTCGCCTCCCTAAATTTCACCTTAGGACTTCTTTTACTGTGTCCTATAAGTTCAGCTATGTTGTACCGGAGGCATCATTTCATTGTGGAAATGGTCTAATTTCTTCTTTAATTTCATCTGTGACCCATTGATTATTCAAGAGGGTATTACTTGACTTCCATGTGTTTGCATAGTTTCTGTGGTGTTTTTGCCATTGATTTCTAGTTTTATTGCATTGTGATCCTGTAATATTCATGGGATAATTTTGGTCTACTTTGGAGGTGCAGAGAAGAATGTGTTTTCTCTTGTTGTTGGAAGGAATATTGGAGATATCTATCAAATTCATGTGTTCAAGGATTTGGCTCCTCAATTCTGATGTTTTTCTGTTGACTTTTTTTAATTATTTATTTTTTTTATTTTTATGGTTAGTAATCTGTGCTTTTGTAACAGTGGCTTTGAGGGTCCCCCATTACAATAGTATTGGTGTTCATTTGATTTTTCATGTCCTTTAGTGTTTGTTTTATGCATTGGGTGTGGTGGTATTTGGTGCATATATGTTAATTATTAATGCTAACTCTTCTTGTTGTATTCTTCCCTTACCTAACATGTAGTGACCTTCTTTGTCTCTTCTGATCAGACTAGGCTTGAAATCCACTTTGAAATTAAGATTGTTATTCCTGGTTTTTTCTGGGTTCCTGTTGCATGGAATACTGTTTTCCAGTCTTTGATTCTTAATTTGTGAGTTTCCTTTTGATTTAAATGTGTTTCTCGTATACTGGTTTTTTTGTGGGTTTTTTTTGTGTGTGTGTTTTTTGTTGTTGTTGTTGTTCTGTTTTGTTCCTTAATCCATTCTGCCAGTTTGTCTCTTTTAATTGGGAAATTGAGACCATTCAGATTGGGAGTTGTTTCTGAGAAGTATTCACTTATTCCTGCCTTTGCTTTGTTTTCTTGTTGTTAATTTCCTCATTTTCTCCCTTCTGTTTATTCGCATTGTTGGCTTCATTTTCTCTATCTAAGATAGCCTTGAGAAGTTTTTGAATTTCTTGAGGTTCTCCTTGTCAAGGAAATACCTTATTTTTCTGTCAATTTTAAAGGAAATTTTTATAGGATACATAAGTTGGGGTTGCAAGTTGTTATATTTTAGGGTTGGAAACACTTCACTGTAAGCCTTGCTGGTGTTTAAATTTTGTGTGCTGTAGTTCTAATGGTTTTCCTTTGTATGTGATTCATTGCCTCTCTAACAGCTTCAGGTAGCACAGAAGAGTTCTTTTTTTGTAATGGATGTTTGGGGTTCAGTATGTCTCATTTTTCTGTATATTTATTTCTTTCCCTATATTTGGGGAGTTTTCTGCCATAATTTCTGTGAACAGGATTTTTTATGCCATGTCTGTTCTTTTCTGATTTTTCACTTATTCCAACTGTTCTTAAAGTATCTTCTTTGTGTGATTTAGCAGTTGTTGGAGTCATTTTTCATGTTCTTTGGTGTTTTAAAGAAGTCTTTGAGTAGTTGGTCTCTGAGGGCATCGATGTCTTCTGGTTCTGCAGTTCTGTCTTCACATTGGTTAGCTTTGCTGCCCATATTTCAGTATGACTTTTAATCTCCTAAATTTCTGATTGAACTCTTTTCACAGACTGTAATTCTTTGGTAAATTGGTAATTCGTGTTTTGTTTAGCTCATTTAGCTTTTTATTAGTGTCTTAAAGGTCTTGCATCTTTTTGATTATTACTTCCATTATCTGTTTAGTTGGATTTTCTCTAATCCTGCCGGACACCTCTTTGAGCTGTTTTCTAAATGCCTCTGCTGTCCTTTCTAGTAAATTGCATCTTTGGCTTATGCTGTTCTGCCCTTGGTGCCCCTTGGACTGGTTTCAAGAGAGTTGGGAGTTTTGGGAGGCATTTTATTTCATTTTCTTCTCCTGATTCTACTGTTTATGTTTGTTAGTTTGTTTTGTGCCAAAGTTTGTGGATGCTTATAGTCAAAAGACTTCATTGCTAGTATAGAGATCTCTTTGTAGTTGCTTTTCAGTGATGTAATTTGAGCATGGCTAACTATAATCCTTTGCCCCAGGCCCCAGGACCAACCATCTTGCTTAATTTGGGAGGGAAAGATGCAGTGTATGTAGCCGAGCAACAAAGTTTTCTGGCAATGTTCTAGTACTGTTAATGGCTCAAAAGCTGTCTGAGTGTTGCCTTACAGAGAAGTTGGGACAGCTATGGGTCCTCGTTAATACTAAATGAATCAGCTACAGTACTATTATCCAAGACAAAGTAGATATTAACATATGTTTAGAACCAATTATGTACCATCCTTCTCCTGGAGAAGATATTGGTCATTAAATTGTAAACAATGAGGCAACTCAATTATTGACCGGCAGTTAATATGACTAAATGCAAAAGCTATATATCTCTAAAAATGGTAGAAAAACCTTCGGCAGTGATTTTGCAGCATTAACTATCAAAAGACTAACAGCCTTATGGCTATACATACAATTAAAAATAGAGGGTTTGGGAATGGGGGAACGTAAGAGGAAAACATTGAAACTTTAAACTCTATAATATAAAAAGGATGAGAATTCAGTGGTACAGAGGATCTTATTGAAGAGTAGAAGGCTATTTATAGAACTAGTTAACCGCTTAACAGTTTACCCCCAGCAACATTCAGGCAGTGCATTTGTTTCTGTACTGACTCTCCTGAGTGTTGCTCAAGCAGGTGTCATTTCAACTAGCTGATTCTTGTATTGAGTAAATTTGATAGAATTAGCATTTTTATATTTCCTCCTGTATCATTGTCTTCATTACTTTTCTCATTACTGAGACAAAATACCCGACACCCAAAGTTAATGGAAGAAAGGTTTATTTGGCTCACAGTTTGTAAAGATTTCAGTTCATAGTTGGCTGGCTTCAAGGGAGGGCGGGACAGCAGAGGGGCATCACAGAGGAGAAATAGTTCATGGTGGGCAGAAGTCATCAAAACAGCAAAGTAGTGAAGAAGTATCAAGGGACACAGCATCTCTCTTTCTGTCACTTATATTCTAGCATGGGTAGCACTGACATCTAGGGAGGGCCTTCCCATTATCCACTCCCAGAACTGTGCCAAACCAATCAGTGGACTAATCATACACCCTCGATCCCAGCATCACACACTTTAGATCCAGCCACCTCTAAAAACCACCACCTATGACCACATGAAGCTTTGGGGGGGGGACATCTAGACACAAGGCATAACAATTCTTTTATAAAAATTAATGAAAAATATGCAATGTTTGGTCATTTTATATTTAAATATTCAGACTGGTAAGTGGATAAGGGTAAAAGAAAAAGCTGACAAGAAATAGGAGATACAAAAGGGAGAAAAAAGAAATTAGAGTAAAAATATGAAAGAAATAAGAAAAAAGAAGAGGAAAATACAGAGGAAAAAAGAAACAATCAAAAGAGATAATAATCAAGGTAGATGGACAAAGGAAGATTTCTCTACCCTAGGAAACTGGAAAAAAGAAAACAATAAAGGCAATATTTACACTCACAAAAAAAATAAAAAAAATAAAAGAAAACCAACCAACCAAACATGCAAACAAAAACATAAAAACCAAGTACAAAAAGAGAAGAAAAAAAAAGGGAATCTTTCTACATTCTGAATATGCGGTTTTCATTACTGGGGTGATGTCCAATTCAAGATGTGCCCCTGCTTTTGCTGGTAGATAAATAAGGTAATTTGAATCCAGATCCTTGCTGGATGCAGTCAGCAGCAAGTAGACAGTAGGATTTGGGTGTGGGTACTAATTCTGGGACTTTCAAATCCATACCAAATCAGGCTAAGCCTGGGCTCTGGCTGGGGTGGGAGGGACCTGGATCATTTAGTTTAAGCTCCTTTGTGGGGATCTCTTACCAGCCTGCTCCTGCCCCTTGACCTAGGCAGTCTCTTATAACTGTCCCCTCCCCAGTCATGGTGGGCATGTAACACTAGGAGCCCTGAAATGAAGCCAACTTTCAGCTGCTCTGAATCTTGGGTTTGGTTGACCCTCTCTGGAATAAAGTTGAACCACTCTTTCCAAGGGTTATAACAGTCACTTGTACTGGACCTACTCACCAGCTGTTTCAGCAGACTGCATCTGCAGGTCCATTCATTCTGCTGCTGTATTTCTTCCTGCAGTTCTCTGGCGTTCCCCACTTTTGCTGTGTCTCTGTAGATTTGATCTTCCCTTCTTGTGAGCCAGGAGCCAGGAGCCAGAGGGAAAGTACAGATTGTTCCTTCTTTTTTTGCATTGTGTTCTCTCTCTCACACTTCTCTGTAGGCTCATTTTCCTGTCCGATCCTTCCTGGGTCCCAGGGATCCACCACTCTACTTTCTTTCTTCCACAAGTTGTTATTTTTCCAGTGTCTGGATTCTGAATCCTGGAGAGGATAATTTATTGTTGCTTATCTCTGTGCCATTTTCCCAGAAATCCCCTATAATAACCACTTGAGTATTCTTGTTTCATACTTCAAAATCTGGATTACCACACAGTTGGTCTCTGATTTTTCTTCAAACATGTTCCTTAGTCCCCTTCTTTTTCTATGTAATTTTGTATTGTATCTTTGGTATATGAATATTAAACTTAGATATTTTTGGATTCTGTTTTTGTCAAGTGACAGTTTTGTCTTTACATTCAACAAGTAGTTGACTTATTTGGACTTAACTCTAAATTCCACTTTTTATTGTGGTTATGGAGATTGAACCCAGGGCTTTTGTCCTAAGCTACATCCCTAGCCCTTAAAAAAAAAAAAAAAAAGAAAAAGTTTTCGGAGACAGTGTCTCATTAAGTTGCTCAGGCTCGGATGGAACTTATGTTTCTCTTTCCTCAGCCTCCCAGAATGCAGTCATGTACCACCATGCTCAACTGAAGGTCAGTTTTTTTTTTAGTTGGAATTATGGTCTCAGTTCAGATCTTCTGTCATTAATGTGATTCACTTTTAGTCTTGTCTATACATATATATGTCAGGTGTCACGCACAGAGCTGAGCAGAATGTGTGTTACGCTTCCTAAATTTACTTTAGCCAGTTTCCCCAGATTCAGTTTTCTGGCATTCCAGCTTAGAAAGAGTGTAGGGGTATTTTTTGGTTTTGGTTTTGTTTCTTGTTTTTTTGTTTTTTGTTTTGTTTTGTTTTTTTAGCAGTTATCCTGCCACGTCATACACTGAATGACTGCACATATCTCCAGGCTATAATTGAGGAAACCGGACTTTCACTTCACATGCCCTCCCTCCTTTGAACCATGTACTCATCGTCATTTTTAGAAATCTCTTTAGCTTCCATTTCCTTCAATTATTTTTGGTGTATTGTATTTTTAAAATTTGGCTTCAGCAGAGAAGCCATCGTGGTAAGATTTCATTTTGTCACTGATCAAATAAGATTCTGAACTTCAAATCAGTTTACTTTTTAAGTTCCCAGTTGTCTCAATATCCACGATAGTCCCTTTTGTCTTTGTAATTGCAATTGACTTCTGATGCAGGAGTTCAAATCCGTCATGATGCCAGTCACAGATATATTATGTGAATATCTTTTGTATTTTCTTCACTTTTAATGGATTTTGTATGATCTTCTGCAATAGAAATATTTATATTTACAAAACCTGATTCTGTATAATGAATGTGTATCACAATGATCAGTTATGCAGATAGTACTGAGATTTACTAATTTTCATTGATAGCAAGGCTTAATTAGGATTGAAATTAGAAAGCTGAAAACAAGATTTATTCACTTATCACGAGGTTTGGTTATGACCTATTTTCTGTATTTTATCAACTGAAAATATTTACTTCTAGATAAATATTATCAAAATAAATATGCTAGTATTAGCTAATTAAATGACTTTTGGATTATAAAATATTTGTTCCACTGAGGAGATTAATAACGATAAGGTCTATCAATAGTAGGTATTATCTTAAAGGAGCCCCATGAAATGTCTGCATGGGACCACTCAGCCTCCTTTAAACACATGTACATTTTTTCCTTGAAACATGTTATAAATGATAAACATTTCCCTGCACAAACATCTCTTTTACTTCTTTTCAGTACTTATAAAAAGCTAGTGGATCATTTGAGTAATCCTCTGAGGGAGTTTAAACAGTTATTTCAGAAACAGAAAAGAAACATCGGTGCAGCAGAGATTTATTTTTAACACTTTGACTTCAAGGTCAGAATCAAAATCCATAGGCTTTTATCTTATTATAGTTTATGAAATATGAGTGTTTTCTAAGAGAAAAGAAAGTGCTGTGTATGGATAAATTTTATTTCAATCTAGAGAAATGTGAGTAATACATAGAATATCATATAGCTACTGTAACTTAATCATTCTTTTACTTTCATGATTTGCACAGTTAGTTAAATAAACCTACCTCATAGAACTTTGTGCACTTTTAAAGTTTTCTTTTGCAGTAATGAAGCTGGAACCCTGGCTTTTTGCTCTGAGCTACATCCCCAGCCCTTTTTATTTTTTACTTTGAGATGGGGTCTCCCATCTCCCCACTTTGTTTCTGCTGGGGTGCAACTTGGCTTTGGTCCTGCCTCATTCTTCTAGAGTACTGGAATTGCAGAAATATGCTAGCAAACCAAGCTGAATTCAAAAATATTTAAAGGTTGTAGTTGTCAGTAAACTTTCTGAATATCTGAAACTGTGGGCCTTGAACATGAGACTCTCACATTTGCAAAATTCAGACTAACAATTAATGACTACTTTCTTGATCATAGCTAAAATATTAAACTTGAACCTTAATACCATAACAATTGTCATTTAAAGCAGAATGTATTTGGGTCATTACAATGAAGAAAATACCCTCATATTAACAGGAAAATTAGTTGAGAGAAGAGATATGTAAAGATTATCAGGAAGAAGCCTTCTTTATTGTCTTAAATCTTGTTGCCTTTATTATGCTCCAATTCTGAATATTTTGATGCCTTGGGGAAATTATCACATTGAAAAGGATATCACTCTTTCCATTTTATGGGTAGTGGTTGGCATGGTCATACATCAGCTCAGGCTAAGACTCCATTAGAAATTTCATTCTTTGCTTGGATTTAGATATGGAACTGCAGTGTTGGGAGGAAGTTTAAAGATCCTTGAGGAAAAGCTCTACATTTTTCACATCAGTTGAGAAGATAAGTAAGCTGTCCAAATTTACCTATTTAGTTGAGCACCATAACTACTATTCTGGTGTTTTTAATTCTAGGATAGTGTGCATTCAACTATATCACTCCATTTAAGCATGGTTGGGAATACCTACAATTTTAAGAGCAATGATATCCCTATTCTCCCCATATTACATGTGTCTCATCTTAGCTTCCTCCATTAAATTTTGTGACATTTATTGATTTATTACTTATAAATATGTTGTATGATTTGTTATTTTCAAATCTTAAGAGCTTCATGAGGTATGATTGGTATATGGTGAACTGTACATTTTTACAATGTATAATTTCATAATTTTTGATATATGCTTCTGAGAAAAGGGCAAAATTTTAATTATATATAGTTTCTCTAATGTTTTTATGCTTTTTTTATTGATTTCAACTCTATTTTTATTATTTTTACCTCTTCTTTTGTATAGTTTGGATTTAATTTGTTCTTTTGTTTGTTTCTTAGGGTAAAAGCTAATATTGTTATTTGATACCTTGATTCATTTCTAATATAGGCATGTTGTACTAAGAATTCCCCTCCAATTATTTCCTTAGCCTAATCCTAAATATTTCAATGTTTTGTTTTGATTTTCATAAAGTTCAAAGTAATCTTGCATTATATTTTTTACTTGTTAAATAGTATACTTAAAAGTATGCTATTTGAGGATTTTCCAAATACTTTTCTGTAATTGACTTCTAATTGAACGCCATTGTTGTCAAAGTACGTGCTTGGTATTATTTGGGTCCTTAATTGTGACATGGAATATGTTCTGTTTTGGTCCATGTTCTATGTGCACTTGAACATATGATTCTGTAATCAAGTGGAATGTTTTAAAAATGCTAATTGGGTTAATTTGGTTGTTGTATCCTATACATCTTTTAGATCATTCCTGATTTCCTGTCCCCTTATTATGGAAAATGAAAAAAATGTTAAATTTCTGTCCAAAATTGCAGATTTTCAATTACTTCTTACAATTGAAATATTTTTTGTATCACTTATTTTGAAACTCTGTTTTAAATTGCATGTAACTTTAGACTTTTGCATTCTTACTGGATTGAGCCATGTATCATTGAGAAATGGCCCTTTTTATCTTGGTAACATTCTTTGCTACAAAAATTATTTTGTCTGTGATTAATATATTCTCTTTTGATACATAGGGTGCTCCTGTTATCTTAAGTCTAGTGTTGTTATATCTTTTTTCCATCTTTTTGCATTTAACGTAGTGGTATCTTTAAAATCATTTACTTGGACAGAATATGGTAAGGTCTTGCTATTCCATCTAGTTTGTTGGATTCTTCCTTTTTATTGGCTCGCTTAGACCATTTCAGTTTATTGTAATTGTTGATAGGATTAGGTTTACATTCATCATCCTACCTTCTATTTTTACCTCTTTTTTTTTTCTTTTTATGTTTTTCTCTTTATTTTTTTAACCAAGAAGATTTGTTGGTACATTTTGGACATACAGGATAATCGCATTCATCATAGTTAATTTGTACCTGTATGTGATACATTTTGGCTTTTTCTTTCCCCTTCCCCACCCCTCCCCCACCCCTTCCTTCAACTCCTCTTCCCCTCCTTATTTACAGCACCTTTATTTATATTGTTCCATTTTTTACTTTTTTTGTTTCTTTTCCTTTTCCCTTCCTTCTTTTCCCTTTTCCTCCCTTCCTAGTTCTCCTTCCTATTTGAATATATTCTTCCCTTTTCACAATACCTATTATACATTTTTGTCTTCATTTACACTTATGGTTTCTCATACCAGAGAAACAATGCGATATATAATCATATGTGTCTGGTTTATTTCACTTAAGAGTATATTTTCAAGGTGCATCCATTTACCTATAAATGTTTCAAGTTTATCCTTTTTTTATGGCAGAGTAGTACTCAGTTGTATAAAGAAAACCACATCTTTTTTACTCATTCATCAGTTGTTGGGCATTTGGGTTGTTTCCAAGATTTAGCTATTACAAACTGTGTTGCTCTATACATGGTTGTGCATATATTGCTGTGGTATGGTGTTTTTAATACTTCTGGGAAGACACCAAGAAGAGGAATAGCTGGATCAAATGGAACCTATAGTCATGGTTTTTTGAGGACTCTCCACACTGATTTCCACAATGGTCGAACCAGCCTACAGTCAGAAAAAAGCAGGGGTAGCTATCCTAATTGCAGACAAAGTAAACTTCAAGTCAAGACTTATCAAGAGAGATGAAGAAGGTCACTACATACTTGTTAAGGGAAAAGTCCAAGAGGCAGAGGTAACAGTCATTAATATCTATGCCCCAAATATCGGCACACCCAGCTACATAAAACAAATATTAAGAGACATAAAAAATCAAATAAACACTAACACAATTATGATGGGAGACCTCAACACCCCACTATCACAAATAGATCAACCAACAAAAAATTGACAAATATTAGAACTGAACCAAACTTGTGAATGAATGGACTTAGTAGATGTCTGCAGGAGGGTTTCAGCCCATAACATCAGAATACACATTCTTCTCAGCTGCACACAAGACATTCTCCAATATAGACCATACAATAGCTCACAAAACATAATTTCTCTTTATTCTTGACTAAGTGAGTTTTTATTTAAATTTACCTCCTGTTACAGTTACTTTTACAGTGTGATATTTTAGTGTTTGCTTTATAGTTTATAGTATTCCTCTGTAAATTACAGAAGTTACATTTGAGTGATACTATGCCACTTCTAGTACAAGAAACTTAGTATACTTTCCTTCCATTTCTTTCCTCATGGGCTTTGTGCATTGCCACATTTTTTCTTATAATACAAACCCAATAACTTATAGTTTTCTTTAAAGAGTAAATTATTTTAAAATATATTTAATAATAAAAACTTATAGGTATGCACATAATGATTTCCAATATTCTGCATCCTCTTACAAACACAGATTTCTAGTTAATAACAAGTTCCTTTATCCAGACCTACTTTCTTGAAGTTTTTCTTGTTGTTGCTGTTCTTTAATTTTTATCAGTGCATGTTTACAGTACATAATGATTACATGCATAGTGAGGAGTTGGTTCATGTACATTACATATCTTAATTCTTTTTACATCTCCTCCCCTCTCTCCCCTATTGGCTGCACTTTTCCCTACCTTCCCTTACCTTCGTTGCATCACCTTTCCCCCCGCCTGTTATCTTTTATTTTGTTCTTTATTTGTATTTTGGGTTTCTCTCTCTCTTTTTTTTTTCTTGTAGTAAAAGTCTTACTGGTTACCAATTCTTGAAGTTTTTTGTATACCTTAAATGCTTTTATCTCACCTTAATTTTTGAAAAACATTTCACTAGACACATTAATATAGAATAACAGCTATTTTTTAAATTTTCATCATTTAAATATACTGTTCCCCTTATTGTTAGCATTGTCTCTAATACTCTAAAAAATCTGCTGTCATTCTTGTCTTATTTCCTTATGTGTGTTTTATTTTCTGGCTCATTTAAAATTATTTTTTAAATTTAGTCTTTTGTTAATGTATCAAATGCTTCTTTCATAGTTTTGCTAATTGTTTCATTTTTCAGAGAGCAAATATCAAGTATATGGTCAACTTTATCTTTAAAATTCAGCAAATCTTGAACCATATTTTTTTCCATTTGGGAATTAATAACAACAGTGCTCCTAAATGCTTTGATATCTTTATCATTATTTTATATTTGGGGTGCTGGGGATCGAACGCAGGGCATTGCGCTTATCATTGTTTTAAAGCAGTTTGTTTATGGTGTTCTTTGCTTTAGTTGTCTTTAGTTTTTTGTACCTAGCTTTTTTCATTTTTTAAATTATTATTTCAAATATTTTGTCTCATGCATTATTTCCATCGAAGAGTTACAATTTCCAAGATCCTATTGGTGTATTTTTTATTAATGTTTGTTAGTCTTTTTTTTCTCATTTCTTGTTGCTCTCTGTCCCCCTCATTCTCTCCCTCCTGCCTCTGCCCATCCTCCTTTCCTCTCTCTCTCTCTCTAGTGATGTGATTGAACCCAGAGCCTTGTGCATACAAAACATATGCTATACCAGTGAGAGCTACAGTAACAACTCCTTCATTTAAATGCTTTCTGTTGTTATGATTTCAAGTTCATTAAGTTTTATTCTCACTATGTTTTCCACCTCTAGACCCAGTATATTTTTTACCTCGGTGGTTGTAATTTCATCAATACAATTATCTTAAGGGTATATTTTATATTTTTTATGTCTGTACTTAATTAAGTGTACCCTGCTTTCTTGAACATATTGGCTATTAATTTTATAATTTATGTTATTTCTGGTTCAGTTGTAATTGATGAGTTTTTCTCATTATGTTTATATTTCTTGGTTTTTTTTGTGTGTGTGTGTGTGTTTGTGTGTGTGTGTGTGCTGGGGATCAAACTCAGGGCCTTGTGCTTGCAAGGCAAGCACTCTAACCACTGGGCTAAATCCCCAGCCCCTCTAGACTTCTTTTAATACCTGATTTAAAAAAAAATCTACACAGGGACTTTTATCATATTGGGTACTAGGTATTTTTGTGTTCCATTTCTGTGGATAGAGTGTTACCCACAGAGTTCATATGTTTAGATTTAATACCAATGTGACAGTATGTGGAATGTGGCATTTGGGAGATAAGACATAAAAGTAGACACTTCATGATGTGACTGCTGATCTTTTAGGAAAAAATACCAAAGAGCTTTCTTCCTCTGTCTCTCTCTCTACTATGGGAAGAAAATAAGAAACAAGTCCTCACCATAAACTGTCTACACTGGCGCTCTTATCGCAGACTCCCCAAGCTCAAAACTGGTGAGAAATAAATGGCTTTTTAAGGCATCACATATGGAGCATGTTTGTTATAGCACCTTCTGTGGTTTGGCGGTTCCCAACTAAACTTGTGTTGAAGTTTAATTGCCACTGTAACAGTGTGGGAGTCAGGATCTTTAAGGCGTCTTTAGGTTATAAGAGTCCTGCTCTCATAAATAAATAAATGTACTTACCTTGGGAGTGAGTTAGTAATCTGATTGTTAGAGGACTGACTTTGTTGGAAAAGTGGCTTTGGCTCTTCTTGTTCTTTCTCTTACATACTTTCTCATCATGGGATGCGTTTGCCATATTAGGACTTAGCAAAAATGGCCTCAACATATGAAGCCACAATGATTACGCTTCAAGTTTGTTCTCACATGAAGTTGTTACTTTGAAGAGTTTTTTAAATCCTTTTTTGTATTTATATCAATCATCATTTTATAAGACGAGGGCAGCCTTTACAGGTGATACGAGATCCTACTGAGTACTCTGCTTGATGCCCCCTGATTTATGAGACTCTGTGCTCCGCCTGGCAGGAACATGAACTATTTCTCATTCTTTGTGAGTTTAGATTGTTATTTTCTCTAATGTCTTAGGTTTGTTCTTTCTCACACTTTCATGATTTTCTTATTGATCAGTATGCAGGTGAACACACAAAGTGTACTCTGCTAATTTCCAGAGTTTTTGCTCTGTGCAGACTGTTCTTTCTAGTACTCTGCCGTGCTAATTCTAGTCATACTCATCTCTCCCAAATCACAGTTCTCTTTTCTCAGCTTGGTACCGACTGCCAGTCTTCTCTTCCAGTTCTTAATCTTATCCTACAGCCTAGAAACTCTCCAAAAACTAAAATCGGGTACTCTTGGGGCTCATTTTGTTAATTAACCTATTGTGAGAAAACACTGCCCTTTGTTGCCTGATTCTATAGCTCAGAAGATTGTAATTTTATATATATTTCCAAGTCCAGTTGTTTCAAGTAGCACGCTCGGTCTAGTTTTTCTTACTCTTTTGACAAAAAGAACCTAATAGTCTGTGTTTTGCAATCGAATTCGTATTTATACCGCCTTAATACAAACCGTCAGACTGTATTGTTGGCTAAGTCATTCGTAGTTCTCACTCTTGAGCAAATGTGAGACAGAATTAAAAGATTAAGTTTCATGCATTGTCAGCATTTAGCAATTTGAACCAAGAAGGGCAAGATGAATAAATGCACTAATTAATCCACATATTTACAGCAGAATAACAACAAAGAACAAAATAACGCTTCCCAGCTAATCCTTTTTCGGAGGTCAGTACAATAAATGATGAGAGTGATGTGCTTTTGGTGAGGGTGACTTACTGTATCAGAATGGGCCTTCCCACTGAGAAATGCTGCCTCCGTATCCACATATGTGTGTAGTGGAGGGTTTGGACTGGCAGAGGTGAAAGAGTTATTACATAGCTACAGTGAACCAAAGAGTGCAGGATAAAAGAAGACTGGAAACAGAGGTAGGGAAGAGGAGAGTATTGTCAAGAATCTCATCTGTAAACCCACTTACAGAAATGATAAATTTCTAGAGTCTCATTTTTGTTTTCTGTGAAAATTAAGGTATGTTAATTTTTTACCTTACATTACAATGAACATGAAATGGTGTAATATGCAGGAGACATTTATTAGTACATTGGAACGAGAAAAGCTGTATCTGCAGTGGAGTGCGACACACCAGCAAGATGGGATGAACTCGTAGCAGTTAGGAGTGAATTGCAGAAATAGATAGGAATGTAGAAATAGTGAACATATTTCATTATTTCTGAAGAATTATATCTTCATTAATTGAAAATACTTCTATAAGTGAGTGACATTTAAGGTTTCTCAAAAACCTCTACAAGGCTGAAAGATTTAGAGTGTACATACACACGTACTGCCTACTCAAAAATAGTAACAGTCATAGTAATTTTCATTGTAATTGCCATAATATAAATGAAATTAAAATAATAAATCTATGGCCATTTACTAAGCCAATCTAATTTGAGTGTTGGAGCAATGCCTTTTCTATATTTTCCCTTAAAATGTTATGCATTTCTTTCACTGATGTGAAAATTATTTGGTATTTCAGGAACTTGTTTTAATGAAACTACTTTTGGTGTCATTTTGATCTACATAGGAAAAACAAGCACTTTACTATAAATTATACTTACTGTATATTAATTGACATTCATGTAATATAATCATTGTCTGCTTGATTTTTGCTTTTCCAGTTCTGATAGGTAAATGTTTGAGCCCACCATTATTCAGAAAGAAAATATTTTTACAAAGGTTTTAAAGCAAAGGAGTTGAAATCTACAAATACCTGACTTATCTTTACTTTTCCTGCCCAGGAGTCTTTCATGAAATTTAGAAGTCAGCATACTGTTTTTGATACTTAGAGGACACTAAGCAAGGTGGACACTAAGCAAGAATCAAACTCCAAATGAAGTTATGTTGTGTCTTTAAAAAAAAATGGGTTTTTCAGTTTATCCTTAAGAAATTTTATGGATATTATGATATATAAACTAATGGTTTAAATTAATGACTTTTTTTAAAAATGTGTATTTTGGAGGAACTCAAACTATAAGCTAGCAATAGGGCCTGCTTTTCTGGTTTCTGTGCATGCCAACTATGTAAAAAAAACAAAAAAAACAAAAAAAAAACTTGATTAACCTTTGGTGAGGCAAGTTTTTAATTTTTCAGATATAAATTAAATTACCAGATGACCTGGTCTACTACCCACTTTGAGGTTCCCTGTTAAGAACAAATATTTATCTCATGAATTCACATACATAGTTGCCTCTTTGTGTGTTTTACCCTTTTCTGTTGCCATACGGAATACCTGAGGCTGAGTAACTTACGAAGAACAGAGATTTATTTCTCAAATTTCTGTAGCCGGGGCCATCCAAAAATACTGCACTGGCGACTAGCAAGGACTTTCTTGTTGCATCACAGCACGGTGGAGGTCATCATCTGGTGAAGAAATACATGTGTAGAAGGATAATTGGGCCAAACTTGTCCATTTACAAGAACCAGTTTCTACCACTACAAGCCAACTCCCTCAATAAAGCTCTTAGTGCCATTTATGATTGATTTGTGCATTTATGAGGGCATCACTTTATCTAAACACCTCCTCAGTGTCTGCCTTCTTAAAACTTACATTGTCAGTTAAATTACAATGTGAGTTTCAGGGGGCACATCCAAACCATAGTACTATGCAATCACTGCTGTGCGTAATCAAAATTTTAATATACAGACTTCTATGGTGACAGACCTCAGAGGCTGGAGAGGAAGCATATATGTTCTGTTAAGGTTTTTGTGGTTTTTTTTTTTTTTTTTTTTTTTTTTTTTTTTTTTTTTTTTTTTTTTTTTTTTTTTTTTTTTTTTTTTTTTTTTTTTTGTGGTGCCGGGGATTGAACTCAGGCCCTTGTGCTTACAAGGCAAGCACTCTAATCACTGAGCTAAATCCCCAGCCCCTGCTTGTGAATTTTAAAAGTAAGACATAAATTTATATATGAACCCTGTGATCTTTTTCAAAAACTATTAAATTTGAATATAAGTATTTTCTTTCAAATTTATTTCCACACTGAAAGAATGCCTGATGATCTGGAATTATGAAACTAATAATTAAGTTTATAATCTACTCAATCATTTAGAGAAAACACCCTCAAAGGAACTAGCCCACGTTCAGGGGGGTTCTGGGATGGTATATTATGTATGCCTGTATCTACCACAGATTTGGTGGCATTTCTGAAGAGTTTTGATGCCCGAAATATGAGTTTGGAAAAGTACGATATGATAGAAATTCTACATAAAAGTTGATGACTCTTATTTAATCCAGTAATAGTTTTTCACTAATCAAAGTTGCCATTAAAAATATTTTTTCTCAGAGGGAGAACATTTCATACAACTTCTTAGCAAACATTTCATGTAATATACATTACTTTCCTGTTGTAACTTTTAACAATTTTAATTTATTTGTCCTTGTTATGGCTATGAAAACTGAACGTGAAAAAGTGCAGAGAAAGGAAATGCAGGTTACTATGAGGCAGATAAGGATGTCATCGTTCCATAACACTTTGTTTCCTCCTGCTCAATGTTTAACTGTCGAATGCTACTTTTATTTTGCAGTTTGAGTGCCAGGGATTTAGCTCAGTGGTTAGAGTGCTTGCCTTGCAAGCACGAGGCCCTGAGTTCGATTCCCGGTACAAAAAAAAAAAATGATTGAATATTTTGCAGTTTGAATAGGTTCCTCATAGATGTGTACAAAGAGAATATTGTAGGTAATTCGTAATTGTGATCATTTGGCCTCACTCAGATCACATGTCTTGATTCTATTTTAGTAATATACATATAGTATATATTTAACTTTTAGTAAATAATTTCCATTTGCCTATGTGTAAATATAACTAAACTGCCACAGATGTTCCAAAGCCTGATTTTTCTGATTAGTAATGCTGTATAGTTAAAGAAGCAAGAGATAGGAATTGGAAACTACACTCCAAATAATCATCTCAACTTTTGTCTTAGTTAGATTTGCTAGAACCAATGGTCGTAAGAGAGCAGATTTAATAGAGGACATTTATAGGTTACAATATTCACCCAGAAGCCAAATGCAGAAGGTGCCAAATGTCCATCTAGGCACTGGAGACCCAAAAGATCCAATCGAGGGCTGGGAGTCCACAGCACTGTTCTGTATACGTCCACGTCTGCAGATGATGGCTGAAGAAATCTTGACTGGAACCAGGATATGATGCTTGCAGCACAGATGAAGTCCAGCGCTCCCCCAAGGCAACAGCAGCCATCCTCGACGACAGCAAGGCCCCGAGCTCCTTCCTCCACGAGGACAGCCAAGTTCCTTTTGGAAGAACCAGCCGCAGCAGGGCTTCTCCTGGGAAACAGCCTGCCAACTAGCTTCAGCTCCCACTCTGCCTTATGTTGCCTCAGCAACAACCCTCAGGTGGATCTCGTATGCCCAGCATCACACCAACTCAGTCCAGCTGGGCGTTCTGGCTCAAGTTGCCCGTATTAGGTCCACCACAACTTTCCACTCTAAAAAAAATCTTCATTACTTGGTAATGAACTTACAAATAGCACAACTGCCAAGTCTCTGTTTACTTCAGTGGAGGAATGTTGAAAAACCATACTGCACATATCAGAACGTTCCTTGTAGCAAATATATATATATATATAAAATTTTTCAATAGATGTCTTTATTTCCACTTGTGAAAGAGTATTTTGATCTTATACTTCCTGACAAATTGAAATTTTGGGAGACTTGAGAGTGTCAGAAAATGATGCTATTCAAGTTGAATGCATTAGGTGTTTTCTACCAAGATAGAGTTTACGATTAAAAGGCAGTTAAAAGTTATATGTACAATTTTATGTTGGTGGACAGTTATATGTATGAAATTCTGTTTCTAGACCTTGAAAACTATAGCATATAATAAGGGATAAGAAACACAAGACACCCACTTCTAGAAGAAATGTCAAGAAGCATGACTTTTTTTTGCTTTTTAGTATGTGTGTGAGAAGACTGTCACTTTGCTCTTTGTTGTAATGGATGCAACATGATTGATACTGAATAAATAATGATAGCTATTCTGAAGAATTCTGGCACTTCATATGATTGATACCGAAGGCAAGCAACTCAGAGGCTGTTGTTTTAAACAATATTATACACATCTTTTTTCTTGAGTTTCTTTATTCTAGAAAAGATGTTCAAAGACACCTGGTGATAGTATATCTTTGCCAAAAATGTGTGAACACAGCTCTTTTTACATATATGTTCATGTGTGCAAAATAATTATTATGGTGACCTTCCCTTCTCAGTGAAGTTGTACAGAATTTGCCCATATAATACCAACAGCAGACAAGAGAAAAGTAGAATTAAGTCCAGCAGTATGTTCTTTTTATCCTGAGTGCATAATACATGATCCAAAAATTGGCTGCTTAAAATAACAATTTATTCTTTTCTTTAGTGGTCATGTAGGAAGACTAGGCTCAGCTGTGTGGTTCTCACTGTGGTAATGTAGAGTATACAGTTGTACTCAATACATTAAGTCCCCGACTTAGGAACAAGTTCCATTCCAGGAGAATGTTCATGAGTTGCATTCATTAGTAAGTCCAACAAAGTGAGTCTTGCACACCTTTGACACAAATGTACAATGTATATTGCTTTGTGCTTCCTAGGAGTTCCCACCACATCATCGCTGCTTTTCCTCTTGCTTCCAGACCTCCTGAGCTCTGATTGAGCACTCACTACTGTGCACTATCGCACTGTACAGTAAGTACACAGCAGCACAACTGTGACAGTGTCCAACAGACACGTGAGCTATGCCTGCGATCTGTTCCCATCTGCGAATCTTTGTAATGCGAGGCCTGTTGGTAGTACCCTAGCAGATCTTCTGGAATGATGGTAAGAGTAGTTTAGGAAAAATGGTCTCTAGAAAGACATTATTAATCTGGTAACAATTAACAAAGTTACTCAGTGTTTCTGGAGATTCATCAAAGGAAAAATGACAAATTGAGAAAAAATTATTAAATAAAACTCACCAACTAGGTAAAACATGTGTGAATCCCTAGAATTTGAGCTAATGACTGCAGTTACATTCCCCTAGCCCTGCCCTGCAGAGATGAGCCAGCCAATTTGCCGACCAAGTGGCAGTCCCAATTTTCCCCAGAACTCTAGAGAAATAGAACAGTTCTGAATGGCGTTAGTAATCAGGGAATATTAGCAGAAGATTAGCAACTTTGCACGTTTTTGTGCTAGAGAAAAGTTATGTCACATGGCTAGCAGCAGTGCTGTGGCTCCCAGTTCCCCACCTGCGATGCTTGCTATGTGGTATGGATACAGGTCAAGAAAATAGTAAAGAGAGAGAACACTTTGCTTCCACAGCCCTGTGTTTCAGAAGCCCCACTCCGGAGGTTTGTTAAGCAATTGGCAGCTTCCTTTCCATTCAGCTTGCCTGTGATTAAAGTAGGTGGGTAGAGCAGCTACTGAAATCATGAGACCTGGTCTTCACAGCTCCAGGCTGAAGAAGCTTCATACGGGGTGGTAGCAGCATGGAGAGGCCAGCATCTGTGTCCTCCCGCCTCCCATCCACAGCGCTTGCTTTAAAGAGGGAGTCCTGGCAGAGTACCTGGTGCAAAGCATTCACTCTGCCCTCTCCCGCTTCATAGCCCAGAGCTCTACCCAGGAGAAGATTAGAACAAGCTTCAGAGAGTGGCAACACCTGGCCGTTGATAAGGGCTAGCGATCAATGTGGTGAAATTCATGTTTGATAAGATTATTGAGAAGAATAGACTAATTAGCTTGCAGGTTGTGGGGCCTAATATGTTTAATATCTTAGAATAACCGTACAATAAGCCACCCAGAAGCATAATGAGATGATGAAGAAAAGAGAAAGTTCTTCTAAAACCAGATTCATCCCCAAACATAAGGAAAACTGTGTGCACACCAAGTATTTCACTCTGAGGACCATAACAAGATCGGACACTATGGGAGAATCAGACATTATCAAACTAGTCTAGCTATGTCCATAACGAAGTAAATGCCAGCAAATGGAACATTTGCAGGGATTAGTATCCAGAGTTGCTATAGTCTTCCCCCCCTCAAATGTCCACTTTAAATACAATTATGATGCACAGAAATATGAAAATGTGACTCAATGAAAACAGGCAGTGGATTTTGTCATTGGAAAAATAAAATGGTGTGAAAATCCACTCACCATTAACAACATTAAAGATGAGTGCACCAAAACATCCAAATGCTGATTGTCAAACTAGATTTAAAAATGAAATTCAAATACATGCTGTCTGTGAAAGACACATTTTAGGTTGAAATTACAAGTAAATTAAAAGGAAACAGGAAAATATGCAAAACAATAATAGGAGAGCTGGTATGGTCATATTAACCTCAGAAAAGATGTATTTTAAAAAGAGAAACATGTTTCCAGAAGAAAAGACATCTTAGAATTTTATAGTTTGCACTATGATATTAAATAGTAATTTATAACCATATGTGCACCTAATAATAGAGTGCTAAAATACATGAAACAAAATGGCTGAATGAAGTGAGAAGTGTGATAATTCAGCAATAGTAGTTATAGACTGCAGTATTCCACTGCTGATAATGGATGGAGCAATTAGTGTGAACGTCAACATGGATAAAAATAATACAAGCAGTTTTAGCCAATAGGTATTGATAAAACTTTGTGCTCAAAATGGCACTACATATTCTTCTAAAAATATATGGAATACTTGCCAGGTTAGATAATATACTAGAACTTAATGCAAGCCTCAATGACTTTAAAAGGACTGACCACAATGGCATGGAATTAGAAATCAATAAAAAAGAAAAATTCAGAAATATGGAAAAAGTAAATAATATGAGCCTGAATAGCCAATGAGTTGAAGAATAAATAAATCCATAAGGAAATTAGGAAAAAAACTTCAAGCATAATACAAATGAAAACACTACATGATATAATTTAAGGGATTCATCTTAAGAAATGCTTAAAGAAATTTTATATCTGTGAAGACCTGTATTGTAAGTTCTCAAATCAATAACCTTTCAATTTCACAGACAGGGTAATAATGGACTAAGTCCAAAGTGGTGATTAGAGTGGACATAAGAACAGGATAAAAATACATTCCAGAAAACTCAGCAAAACAAAAGTTTATTCTTTGAAAGTATTAATAAAATTTACACTTCGTTTGGTTAGCTAACTGACAAAGAGGCAGAAGACAACTAAAAGTAGGAAACGAGAGGATACTGCTGTCAGTCTTACAGTGGTAAAAATGTTATGGGGCACTATACTGCATGTATAGAAACGAGTATAATGTGAACAGTTATGACACTTAGACAAAGTTGATAAATTCCAAATCACAGGACAAATTAATAGAGCTGGCTCAAGAACAGAAAGAAAATCTGAATTGACCTATAAGAAGTGGCAGGCTTAAATAAATAATGAAGTAATATACAAATAAAAATTTCTAGAGTCAGATGGCTACACCTGTGAGTTTTGCCTGATACTTAGATAACAATTAACTACAATATTTTAGAAATGCGTCTAAAAATAGGAGAGGTGAGATTGCTTCCCAACTCAATCTATGAGGTTGACAGTAGCCCGATGTACCACAAGCAAACAAAGATGTCATTAGAAAAGAAAATTATAAGCCATATGCTTTATGAACATAGATGCAGAAATCCTAAACAAATATACTAAAAATTGAGTGTATAGAAAGGAAACTGAAGATGTCTATGTTGGGGTGTGTGTGTTGGGGGTGTATAAGAGTGTGTGAGAGAGAAAGAGAGAATGGGAATTTATTCCAGATCACAGGAATAGCAAAGGGTAAAATACAGAAATAAATTGATTTAAATAACCATGTTAATAAAATAAAATACAAAAAAATCCCATAGAAACAAAGTTATAGAATCATAGGTTTATCTCAAAATACATAGAAAAGCACTGACATAACCCAACACCATGTTGCAATAAAAACAACAAACCAGAAACAAAAGGGAACTACTCCAACATGATAAAGAATATGTTCTCAATACCCCAAACTAAATTCATAATTAAAGGTGAAAGATTGGACACTTTCCCATTGTGCTCAGCAAGTAGAATTGACATAGGCAGATATCATTCGTTCCCCTTCCATTTAATATTGTATTAAATGTTCTAGCCAAGATGAATTGGCAAAAAACAAAAATAAATGGCATTAAGATTTAAAATGAAATAAAAGTGTCAATGACACGATATTGTATATAGAAAATCTTCAAGGATCCATTAAAAATCTGTTAGAAATAATAATTTCAGCAAAGTTGCAAGTTATAAAAATAATATACATAATTTTGTTGTAAACACAAGCATTAAACAAATTCAAAGGTAAGTTATAACAGCAGTTCATTTAGATTATCAACAGACATTAAACAATATTTGAGAATAAATTTAACCACAGAAGTGTAAGAGTTGTACATTAATTAGGACAAGGCACTGCTGAAACAGAACAGATGAGACAAAAATAAACAGGAAGATGTAATACCATTAGATTGAAAATACCACACAAACATACCTGTACATTCAATATAATCCCTATTAAATTCTAAAGTTATTTTTCAGGCAGAAATTTAGTAGCATATTTTAAAATTAATGTTTTAATAATCAATGTTTAAAAAGAACAAATTTAGAGGATTTACGTGTTCCAATGTAAAAACTCAGTACCAAGTCATAGTACCCAAAATATTATGGCACTGACATAAATGTACACATATATGTTACCAGAATTGATTTAAGAGTCCAGAAATAAGCCCTCATATTTTGGTCAATAGATCTTGACTTGGGAGCAAGATAATTCAAATGGAAATTAATTTTCCTTCAATTTAATGCTGTCAAAACAATTAGATATTTAAATGCAAGTTAATGAATCCTTATCACAGAATCACACTATATGTAAAATTATCTTTAATACGATTATAGATTGAAAGATATGAGGTAAAACTATATACCTCTCATAGGAAAACAAATCTTCATGACTTTGGTTTAGGGAATGATGCTAAAATCAAAAACAAGAGTCAGTCAATTAATTTTCATGAAAAATTTTAAACATGCTTTACACATTCTCAATGAGGTTAAAGTACAGTACATCAAATGGAAAAAAATTTGCAAATCATCTCTGTAGTTGGGAACTTATATGTAGACCATGTAAAAAAATTGCACCTCTAAGAAGAAAAAAATCTCATCTAAAATGATATATTAATAGATATTTCTCCAGAGATATGCACATGGCCAACGGGTATGTGAAATGAAGGTGAACATCATTACTAGGTAGAGTAGCCCATTGGAAAGCAGTGACAGGAGCCAGTGAAGATGAGGAGACATGAGAAAGCTTATACACTGTTGTAAGAGAAAACTGTTTAGCTTCTTTTGAAAAGTTTGGCAGTTTCTCAAAAAGTTGAACGATTACCATTCTGCTCCAAGGAATATATCATGAAGAACTGAGAAACAGACGTTCGATCAAAATGTATATACAGTTCATAGCAGCATGATCACAATAAATGAAAGGTGAAAGAAATTCAAATGTTCATCCAATGGGATGTTATTCAGTCATACAGAGAAATATTTATACATGCTGTAACATGAATAAACATTGAAAAATTTTTAAGTGAAAAAACTCAACCACAAAAGCCTCGAGTCATTCCTTTAATATGGAATTTGTACAGTAAATAAAGTAAGAGATGAGAAATAGATTAGTAGTTTGCTAAGACTCAGAATTGGGAGATGAATAGAGAATAACTGCTAATTTGTATGAGGTTGATTGGGAGGAGATAAATGTTAAAAATTAGACTGTGGTGATTGTACAATTCTGTGAATACACTCTATAAAGTTGTATCGTTCACATGGATGTTTTGTGACTTGCAAATCACATGGCATTCCTATTGGAATAACAGAGGCGGGAACACCATATAAGATGACATAACTGGATGGATTCCGGGTAGCTCTCTGTCCCTGACTCTTGGTGTGTGAGCCTTGCCTCTGCTCCTTGTGGCTGCTGACCGCTCTGCTCTGCTGACTCAGTGTTTCTGACTACCTGGCTCAACAGATCTGTGGGCTAACTCTGTCATGTAGTGAGATGCCTGTACTGCTTCCAGGAAAGACCTGGGTTTTTGAGGGCTAAAGGGAGATAGATGACATCAGATTATAAGTGAATTGTAAAGCTGGATTAGACCATAAAATCTGATGTGTGCTTGTTTTTCAATGAACATCTTCTACCTCCTCCCACTTCTAATCCATTTCCATACCTGAGGTGAGCTGGGATGGTTGGGTAATACATTTTGCATTTTGAAGCTAATAAAAGAAAAGAAAGAAACAAAAGCGGTAGCTGAGACTGGAGATGGATGAAGGCTTAGCTATCTAAAATGATTCACTCCCATGGCTGATAGCTAGCTGACGCCATCTGTCAGTTGGAAATTTAGCTGTAGCTGTCAACTGGGATACCCATATATGGCCTCTATATTTAGTTTGAGCTTCACACAACATGGAGGCGAGTCTACCAAGCTATCTGCCTTCTTGTCACCTCTCAGTGATGTGTACTTACTCTTTGAGCTCTGGTATGATTCAGTCAGACTCAGCCATAAGGCCCTCTCACTTACACTTGCCACCTTCCCATCACAAATCATTTTTGTCTATGTACAAATAAATGCAAAGCCAAAAAATTCAAATATTTTGCCTCGTGCTCACTCTAGTTATTGTACCATTTTCTCCTGATCTTGGTTCCATTTTAAAATGCACCTGGTGGATGAAAATTATCTCTTACCTACGCATAGCATAATTTTTAGGGATGTCTCAGGAGTCTGACTGCCTATTGGGTTTGTGTTCTAATACTGACTACACCACTAACCAGCACTGTATAACTTCGAAAAAGTAACACCTTCTGTATGCTTTAATTTTCTCATCTGTAAAATGGAGATATAAAAATAGTGTCAAGCTCATGGCTTTCTGTCAGTATTAAATTAGTTAACACATATAACATGATTAAAATATTACCTGAAACTTAGTTAAGTACAGTATGTAATAAATTGCACTTAGTTGGTTATTTTTAGCTTATAGTCTTAAATAGTGCTGAATAGCATTTACTATTATTATAAATGATTGGCTTTCTTTTTTCTTCCTTTGCCCTGGATTTTACTTCCCACAAGCAATCACCTCTGTTTACTGTAAGTCTGTCTTCGTGGAAGTTAGCTTCGCATGTGAAAAGAGAAAAAAATTTGATTCATTGCTTCTTCACATTACTGATTGATTTCAAGTCATTATTTATGCAAATTTCAGCTTTCACTCATCTTCTTTCTCCTCTTCCTCTCATTGAATTAGGTGACAGTTTTATATCTACATTCAAACCTTGTATAATTATTACATCATATTACTTTTTCTCTTGGACTAAGTTGTTTAGTATGACTAACACATTGTTGTAAAAAAGTAGTTTCCACTTCAGTTAATATTAGCTTCATTTCAAAAATGTTTGGTTTTCTTCAAATTTCTGCATAAATTTTATATCACCAACCACAACCATAAAGAACCTATGTAAAAAGTTTCTTAATAGGATTCTTTTATTAAATTTAACCTGCCGAAAGATTTGTCAGTTCCATTAAGTGTTTCTGGAAGGACTGAATTTTTTAGTATGTTTTATAGTATTACTGTCCTCCATATTCTTTCTCCTTACTCCATTTGGCGTCTAAAATTGAATATGATTTTAGATCAGAAACCACGTTTGTCTTTTGACAATTAGGGACAAATTTTCCCCCAAATATCTACTAAGCAATATCATCTTTGCCAATTGAATAATGGCTTCATTTATGTAATAAACTAACTTGCATATGTGGGTTTTTAAGTTTCTTTTTTAAATTCATGATTTAAATATTTATATATTTACAAATATAGCACTAAGAGTCCTTTCTACCCTTGGTATGGCTTCCCTTGCAAGCTTTCTCATTTCATTCGTCCTTGACCTGTTTCTGTACCTGTATCATAATGCACATTCTTTAAATTAAACAATAGAGCCTTAATGGATTTTATTCCTTTTATGGATGGTATCCTATTTGCTTTTGTATTTTATATCTTCTCTGCATAGCAGGGAAGAAAAGTATTAATTTGATGAATGTGAACATCATGTATACAGTGTACCAATACATGTTCTTGGTTAAAAAAATATTAATTTGTTTGAATCAGTTAAGCATTTATTAGTTCACTAAGCTCCTTTGTTGCTTCTAATACCTTGTCTATGCTCTGTTATTTTCTAAATATTACAGTATGTTCCAAACTCACAGGTTCTTGTTTTCTAATTCTTAGGGCTCATTTTTTCTTATTCTTGTCTTATAGCAATAGTCAGGGATACAAGTACTGTATGAAAGAACAATAATTATAAAAATTAATCTTGCCATGTCAAGTGTGTCAGTTAAGCATGTTGGTTGCTGTAGATGTTTGTTATGTAACTATTTAGGAAATTTGATAAGTTCTTCATTGAGATTACTATGAAAATATATTTAGGATATGTTTTCTTTTTTGCTATAGCATAAGATATGGTGAATTACATTCAGATAGATTCTAATTTTGAAGCTTTGTAGGTTTTCTTGTGCGTTCTTGACTCTATTTGAAAACATCCCTTAAATAGTATTCTTGGATTTACCTAGCATACCGTTACTATTTATGGGAGAAGAAAGCCTACAATTTTATTTTACTATTCTTAATGTGTTTTGGAACCAAGGTGGTATACTAAGCATATAAAAGGAATTGTCTGTTAAATTACAACTTACTTCTTTTGTTAAATTACAACTTATTTCTTCCCCTTACTAAGTTTTCACCAGCTATATTCCTTGTTTCAGTTTGTTCAGGGAAAGCATCTTGTGATGGTGAAAACTTATTAATCTATTATTTTGCATACATTCTTACTTAAGTAAAGATAATCCCACCCACATATTTATGGTTTCTAACAATTTCATTATATTATTTCTGTATGTTTCCAAAGTAAAGAAGTATTTAATCATACTCATAGAAATGTATGAGATTTACTCTCATCCACCTCGTATGTACTTTATTAACTGCCGCCCATGTAAGTGCAAGGTATGCAGTCTTTAGAATATTGAGCTTTGATTTTGATTTTTAAGCTAGTAGTAATAGATTAAATGATTTTTAAGAAGGAATAATATAAACACATATTTTACAAAGCTTCTGATTTTGGGAGTGTTACAGGCTGAATCTAGTGATTTTTAAAATTTGGCAATGATATTTCATAGGTTATTATTTAGGATTTGTTACAACATAGTAGTTGAAGTCACAAAGCAATGGCGGAAGATATATGAGAGAGCATTGTTTAGAAAGAGATTTGGAAAAGTTAGAAAGAGCTGCATTACTGCTTCTTTTATTTCTCTTTTCATCTCTTTCATTTACTCCCTTGTTTCTTCCTCTCCACATTCAAGTCCCTGCTTCCCCGACACAAATATAAACACACACACATACACACACACACACACACACACATCCACTTGACATTTTTCAGCTTAAATTACCAGAATGGCAAATTCATTTTGCCCTTTGCTTCAGTATATATGACCAAGGAAATAGTCCTCATTTTAACCATGAAGGTATTAGGAAATTATCTTAAACATTTAAGGACAAAATTTGATTATTTCTTGAGAGGATAATTCTCAGCAAGGCCTTATATTCCTATCATCTGCTCATGTTAAGTACTAACCTAACTATGTACGTATCTAATCAAAGCTTCCCATATTACCTGACCTCCAGTCAACAGTAGTCTGGCAGTGATATACTGTCCTCACGTTGGGTAATGAGGACGGCTACTTCCCTTTGTGAGTTTCGAGTTCAAGTCCTCTACCAGTCAGTAAGAAATTGGGCAAATATCCAAGTTAGAGAATTGACCGAGGTGCACTATCAAAAGAGCATCGACCTGTGTTAGTCTTTGGCTTCTCTTTGAAGTTGTGCGCAATGCCTGAGATGATTGTCACCATAATGGATCATGTCTGTTGACCTATTTCTACCATGTCAGGACTGGGTGTAGCTGTTCACTTATGTGTTCTAACAATTATCCTTTGTCTTAAAAATAATTTTCATTGAAACTTTTTTCAGCCAAGGTGTTAAAGTCAAAGTCAAATCACGAAAACAAAAAGAAACAAACCCATCCCATTATAAATTAGCAAGCACGAATCCCTTTATAGCTGAGCAGGCGACAAAAGATCTTCTGACCTTTGAATGAAGATCTCCATGTGGACCTACCAAAAATAAAGACAAGTGAAGGGAAGGATAAAACAAAATGCCTTCCATATTAGAAAACAAGGTTTAAAATGACAGTGTAGTTTGCTGAGATAAAAAATATTTCACTAAGAGTCTGTTTAAAAGAGCCTAATTCATTGTGGTTTTTTTTTTTTTTTTTTCTTTTTGTGGTGCCGGGGATCGAACTCAGGCCCTTGTGCTTGCAAGGCAAGCACTATAATCACTGAGCTAAATCCCCAGCCCCAGAGCCTAATTCATTGTAACATATTCTGAGTTTCAAATACTTGGGGGAAAAGAGCTGGAATTTATAATTTGGCTTAGAAGTATAATTTGAGGATTTCTCCAAAACTTTAGTAGCACTTAGAACAATTAGTGTGGATGAAACACATTAAGGAGAGAGCTTTCAAGGATGAAAAGATACAAACCAAAAAGCCCTGAGATATAAGAATATCTAAATAAAAGTAGGAGAAGAAATGAAAACAAAGGGAACCAAAGAAGAACAATCAGAAAGGTAATTTATAGTGAATCAGGGGAATAGAGAAAGCATAAGAAAGAAATAGTTTTTAAGAGACTAACCATTTGTTCTATTTTCAACTGCTAAAACAAATTCCCATCGACTGGATGATTTAAACAATAAACACTTCTGGGGGATGGAAGTCTGAGGTTGGTTTCTGGTAAGAATCCTCATCTATGTTGCAGAGCGCTTAGATTTTCGTATTCACTTATGTTAAGAAAAAAGAGAACTGTCCCAGGTCCTCTTCTAAGGGCACTATTCTTGCTCATGTGGGTTTAACCCTCATCCCCTGAGCGCCCCCCACAGATCCCATGCTCCAATGCCATCACATTGGGGGTTATAACTTTATTTTTTTTCAATTTTTTTTTTTTTATTGAATCAAGAAGATTTATTGGTACATTTTATGTTTTTTAATTTTTTTTATTTTTTTTTACCAAGAACATATATTGGTACATTGTATACATAATGTTCGCATTTATCAGGTTATTTTGTACCTGTACATGATGTATCTTGGTTTCCCCCCCTTTTCCCCACCCCTCCCTTTTGTTCTTTCCTTATTTACAGCAGGTTTATTTATATTTTCCCATTTTTCCCTTTCCTCTTTCTTTCCTTTTTCCCTTCTTTCTTTTCCCTCTTCTCCTTTTCTAGTTCTCCTCTCTTTTCAATATTATCTTCATTTTATACAATATCTATTAAACCTCTCTGACCTTATTCATCCTTATGGTTACTCATATCAGAGAAACAATTCGATGTGTACTTATGAGTGTCTGATTTATTTCACTTAAGCATATGTTCTCAAGGAACATCCATTTACCTATAAATGTCTCTGGCTTATCCTTTTTTATGGCAGAGTAGTACTCCATTGTGTAGAAAAACCACATCTTTTTTAGCCATTCATTAGTTGTTGGACATTTAGGTTGTTTTCAAGACTTAGCTATTACAAATTGTGCTGCTATGAACATGGTTGTGCATGTATCACCATGGTGTGATGATTTTAATTCTTCTGGGAAGATGCCCAGTAGAGGAATAGCTGGATCAAGTGGAACCTCTAGTTGTAGTTTTTTGAGGAATCTCCATACTGATTACCACAGTGGCTGGACCAATCTACATTCCCACCAACAGTGGAGGAGGGTTCCTTTTCCCCTGCAGCCCCACCAGCATTTGTTATTGGTTGATCTTTTCATAATTGCTGTTCTTTCTGGAGTGAGATGGAATTTTAATGTTGTTTTGATTTGCATCTCTGGAATGACTAGTGTCTTAGTATCTTTTCTCTCGTTGCTGGGACAAAATACCAGACACCCAAAGTTAGGGGAAGAAAGGTTTATTTAGCTCACAGTTTGTAGAGGTTTCAGTCCACAGTCAGCTGGGTCCAAGGCAGGGTGGCATGGCAGATGGGCAGAGGTCAGCAAGGTAAGCAAGGAATGCAAGCAAGGGGGCTAACCAGCTTCTCCCTGTATTTTATATTTTATCCAGGCTACCTGGCTTTAGGGTGGGCAGTATGCCCACCTTTAATCCTAACACACTTAATCCTAGCGTCACATCCTTGATCCCAGCAGAACCAAGCCAAAACAATCAGTGGACTAATTTAGTAATCACACACTCTAGATCCAGCTACCTCTTACCTCATGAGGCTTCGGGGGGACATCTAGACACAAACCATAACAACTAGTGATGTTGAACACTTTTTCATGTATTTATTTGCCATTTTTATTTCTTCATCTGAGAAATGTTTATTCATTCCAGATGTCCATTTTTGGATTGGGTCTTTGAATTTGGGAGGTTTGATGTTTTGAGTTCTTTGTATATTCTAGATGTCAGACCTTTGTCTGAGGGAGAGTTGGCAAGAATTTTTTCCCAGTCTGGATGTTTTCACCCTGCTCTATTGGTGATTTCTTTTGCTGTGCAAAAGCTTTTTAATAGAATGTAGTCCCAAGCACTGATTCTTTGTATTATTTCCCGTGCAGTCTGGGTTTTGGATCCAACTGAAAAAGAGAACTACAGGCCAATCGCCTTAATGAACATAGATGCAAAAACTCTAAACAAGATACTGGCAAACAGAATGCAACGAATTATCAAGAAGATTATATACTATGACCAAGTAGGATTCATCCCAGGGATGCAGGGATGGTTCAACACATGCAAATCAATATACGTAGCACACCATATCAACAGTGTCAGAGACAAAAATCACATGATCATCTCAATAGATGCAGAAAAAGCATTTGACAAAATACAACACCCATTCATGATAAAAACACCATAGAAACTAGGAGTAGGCAGTCTATATCTAAATATGATAAAAGCCATCTATGACAAACCAACAGCCAACATCACACTGAATGGTCAGAAACTGGAAGCTTTCACACTAAAATCTGGAACAAGACAAGGATGCCCACTATCACCACTGTTATTCAGTATAGTCTTAGAAACATTAGCCAGAGCAATTAGACAAGAGAAAGAAATAAAAGGAATAAAGATAGGAAAAGAAGAACTTAAATTATCATTATTCATATGACATGATACTCTACCTAGAAGACCCCAAAAATTCCACCAAAAATCTTCTAGATTTAATAACTAAATTCAGTTGCATAGCTGGATACAAAGTCAACACCCAAAAGTCAATAGCATTCCTATATACAAATAACAAACTCATTGAAAAAGAAATAATAGAGGATACACCTTTCACAATTGCATCAAAAAAATGAAATACCTAGGAATTTATCTAACAAAGGAAGTAAAAGATCTTTACATAGAAAACTATAACACTCTAAAAAAATAAATTGAAAGAGTTATCAGAAAATGGAAAGATATACTGTGTTCCTGGATAGGAAGGACCAACATAGTGAAAATGGCCATACTTCCTAAATTACTATATAGATTTAATGCAATTCCAATCAAAATACCACTAACATACTTCACAGAATTAGAAAGGACAGTCATGTTGCAAGCAGCACTCTGTGACAGATTATCAAAATAGTCTGGCACAATTTCAGCTTGCTACAGCAAAAAAGTCTAACCTATTCCAGTGTTCTCTACTCTGTGAGAACAGGCTGTTATATAGACTTAAACAGTGTAAAATAAATTAAAAAAAATTAAAAAAAGAAAGGACCATCATGAAATTTATCTGGAACCAGAAGAGACCAAGAATAGCCAAAACAGTCCTGGGCAACAGTAGCAATTCAGGGGGCATCACAAGCCCCAACCTGAAACTATACTACAAAGCTACTGTGATAAAAACAGCATGGTACTAGCACAAAGACAGACCCGAGGATCAATAGAACAGGTTAGAAGATGCAGAAACAACTCCAAACACACTCAAATACTTCATCTTCGACAAAGGAGCCAAACACCCTCACTGCAAGAAAGATAGACTCTTTAACAAATGGTGTTGGAAAAATTGGCTTTCCACATGCCAAAAACTGAAACTAGATACATGGCTCTCACCATGTACTAAACTAAAATCGAAGTGGGTCAAAGATCTAAACATAAAGAGAAATACTAAATCTACTGGAGAATAAAATAGGAAGAACTCTCGAAGACATAGAGGTAGGGGTTATAACTTTAACACATTAATTGTGAGTGACACACAAGCATTCAATCCACACTATCAAATAAACCAAAAAGTCTAAACTGTTAACATATCCTATAAGAAAAAAAGAGTTTATTTTCTAAGTAGGAGGTCTTTGTTAAGCTTTGTTTCATACACAGCATTGGGGATGTAGGTTTATAGGACTGTTGTTGAGGGAAGTCATTCTATAAAGGAAAAAACTGCAAAAGTATAAGAGGTTTACAAAAGAGAAAGGCATTTTATCAGAGGATGAAAGATAAATGAGCACGTTTAGAGTCTTAATGATCAAAGCGTGTGAGGTAAATTTACCATGAAAATAACTAGACAATATTAAATACTAGGATTGGAATAGAACCCTACAAAATGTTCCTTTGCTCATCCAGTTTTTGTAAAAGATGTGAAAGTAATATTGAGATAACACATTATTGAGATAAATATCTATTTCCATTGTAAGTCTACTATATTCATGCAAATTTCCAAACAGAGGGCTATGTATATGTTAGAAATGTGGCTAATAGAATAGTAGAACGAAAGATAAGTAATTTGGAAAGATTTTATTTTGGACACTTTGGTAAAGCAAATGTCAAACAGTACGTTCCTAACTTGGAATGCATAAAGTATATCTTCATTTGTCATTTAATGATTTTAATTAAAGAAATGAAAGGAGTATTAAATTTTAAAAAGAGAAAAGGTAAAAATTATCAAAGAGATCAGTAGAAATAGTTATAATTAAAAAAAAAAAAAAAAAACAGTGAAAACTAATAGAAGCCAGGCATGGTGACACATTGCCTAGAATACTGGCTCTTTGGCAAGCTGAGGCAGGAGGAGCACAAGCTCAAGCCCAGCCTGGACAACATAGTGAGTTAGAACCTGTCTCAAAATGAAAAATAAAAATAACAAAAGGCTTGGGGTGTACTTCAGTGCAAAGGCCCTGGTTGCAATCCCCTGTACCACACACAAAAAAAGTAATGAAAATTCAGAACATATATTAGTAGTTAATTGACAGGAAGAGATAAATTTCTATTACAAGTAATGAATATGCTCTTGCGTTTGTCTGATGGGCCAATTAATGAGGAGTGGGTTATATGAATTATATTGAACTATAATTAAAATTCTTGCAGATTTGACTGAAAATACTGACATCAACAAAGATAAAATAAGACCTGTGCCACCAGAGTAAAATAGTGGCAGTAAATTGGTTAACGGGCACCGTTAATTTAAAAAGTATTGAAGATCACTTGTGGAGTGGGAAAAATTACACTGAAATTTTACAGTTCACAGAGAGGTCTCCAAAACTTTTTAAAAACTCTAAGCTTACACGGCATCATCAGTGTGAGTTACGAAGCTAAAAAGTACATTTATGCCTTACATTTTTTAAAAACTTGCCATGCTTGAGAAAAGATGGATTCCTCATATTATCTCCATAAAAGGATAATAAATTCATACGGTTTAAAAATATGGTCAAAATATGCAGCCAGAATTGTAGGATAAAAGTGTCTAAAATAATGATTTAATAGAAACATTTTTTCTCAGATGCTTTTGGAGATACATGTCAAGTTTTTCACATTTTGGTGTGGTTTATTTTTACATTATAAATAAGCATTCTCTTTGTAATTCATTTGGTGTTCAAAATTTTGTATCCTCCATCTAAACAGGACCTCTACAATTATATAAACTTCATATCCCACAAAATGTTTATGTACACCAGTGAGTCAATAAAGATAGAAAAGTTGGAGAATAGTAAAATCAGGCAGGATTACTTTAATATAGTGTCTTTATGACCACAAACCAAGACTGAGTGTTGTCTGATAGGAAAGCCAACACGAGTGAAAACTTTTCTTTAAATGTTGGCAGGTTTTAGATTCTATACAAAGAAATGCCTGTTGTAGGTTTGTAAAGCACTGTGGAGAATGAGGACAAGAGATATTGTTAACTGGCAAAGTCTCTTCACACACAATAAATCATAATGAATATGACCGTAACATCAACTATTGCTGACTGAATAATTAGGCATTTTCAGTTATGTGTATGTCAGACAAATACATATCACCAGGCTGCTGCTACACAAAATTATCTCTAATCCTCCGAGCAAGCTGATAGCTTGGCTGATAATATCCCTATTCTGTGGCTAGAAAAACTGAAGATATGGAGATTAGCCAAATTGTCTAAGGTCTCACAGTTAGCAAATGGCAAGATTCCACAAATCGTGTTCATTGCTTTCCACCACACTGTCTCTGCAAAGCAGTTTAAGTATATTCTGAGAAATATATTGAAAATGCATGTATCTTTATAGATCTGTGTTCAGTTCCCGCTACTATATTGTATTGCCTTTACTATTTTTTCTTATTTATTCATTCATTCATTCATTCATTGGTGTTGGGGATCGAACTCAAGGCTTTGGACTTCATAGGCAAGTGCTCTACCACTGAGCTAAATCCCCAAACCCTCTTACGTTTTTATTATGTTTGGTTTTAGCAATCCTATTAACCTACTTTCCAGCTACAATACAAAATATGCTGCTATAATCAGAGAGGAAGTAGAATGGTTAAAATCAAATTAATAATTTATAGCTACCCCTTTATTTATTCATTTTGTGCTGATGTTGCTAGAACAGTCCTTCAGGCCACGTGATATTCCCTTTATTGAATTATAGTATTTTAGTTTGGGTTTTTATTTGAAAAAGAACACTGTTACGGAGTGAGGCTCTGATCCTTCCCAGTCGATGACACTACCATAAATTTAAGAGTCCCTCCAGAGAAAGGAGAACAACACTTGTGGTAAACCTTCTTAGACATCTGTAGGAACACACACTTGTTTTTAGGTGAAGTTATGGTCCTTAACATTGTTTGTTATTGTAGTATGTAAGGATCACTTTAAATTGTGTTTCCCCCCATCCAATATTTTTAAGTGCTAAATTTCATCTATTTGCCATCTTCAGTGAAGTGGCAGTGGACTCAAGAGAACACTTGTTTGGGATTTGTGAGGAAATGACTAAAATTCCTTTGACAGAGAAAGAGCTACTACTGTAGAGGCAGATTTTTCCTAGTAATCTACGTCTTAGGGTAGAAAGTGTGGTGGACCTACATTATTTTTAGTAGTATGGCTATTTCTGAGTTTTATTTCCTATTACTATTTTTTATTCTTTCCTGTGTTAGACTTATAACTTGAAATTTATGGTCTTAAACTTTTGATTGTACAGTAGAGCATTATTAATTATAAACACGGAATTGTACAGTAGATCTCTATAACTTTCTCATTTTGTATGGTCAGAATACAAATATCCATTGAACAGCAATTCCCAATTTTCTCCTTCCTCCAGCCCATGGCAACCACTATTCTTTCTGCTTCTTTGAGTTTGACTGCATTACATGCTTAGATGCCTTATATAATTGAAATTATGTAGTATTTGTACTTCTGTGTCTAGTTTATTTCCCTTAACCCCATGTTTTTATAATATTTTATGCAAATAAAGTGAAAAACACAATAATGAATTTTTTTAATAATGAATGTTTTAATGCATTAAGACAAGCATTGTGTATTGCCTGGGTGAGAGCCACTTAGACTGAAGCATTACCCCTTTGTGTGTGCAGCCATACGTCATGCATGACTCACTTTCAGCTTATTCAGCTTTCTTCAAGTAGAATGTTTTTTTCGACTATCAAGCAAAGTTATGAACACTGAGCAGATTTTTTTCAGACTTTGCTGTTGGAGTACCGGGAAGTTTGAGCTTGGAACCATTCGACAACCAAAGTATCACTGTGTGGTTTGCAGTATTTTCTTCCACTCCATAGGTTGCTTTGGTTTGCTGTGCAGAATCTTTCTAGGGTGATGTAGCCCCACTTATCTGTTTTTTTTTTAATTTTATTATCTGTGCTTTTTGTGTCACATTAAGTCATTGCCAAGGCCAATGTTGATAAGATTTTACCCCATGTTTCTTTGAGGAGTTGCGAAATTTTCAGATCTTATGTTTAATTCTTTAATCCATTTTTTTTTAACCAAGAGCATGTGTTGGTACATTGTATACATAATGGTCACATTCATCATGGTTATTTTGTACCTGTACATGATGTATCTTGGTTTTTCCTTTATTTTGCTGTGATTTTGTGTATGGGATAAGAAGAGGGTCCAAAATCCTTCTTTTTTTTATGTGGGTATCCAATTTTCTCATTGCTTAATAAGCTCTTCTTTCTGGAGTTGGTAGTTTGGGAATCCCTGCCAAAGCTGAGCTGCTCATCTGTGCATGGGTCTATTTTGGGACTCCTTGCTCTTTTCCATTGACCTATGTTCTTGTCTTCACACCAGTACAATACTGTTTTGATTACTGTAGTTTTCTAGTAAAAATCACAATGTGTGGAGTCTCCAGGTTTGCTCTTCTTTTTCAATATTGTTTTGACTATCCATGTGGTTGTATATGAGTTTTAGTGCTACCTTTTTCTTTTTATGTAAAAAATACAGTTGTGATTTTGATAGGGCTTCACAATAAATCTGTAGATTGCTTTGGACAATATGAGCATAATTATAGTATAACATAGACTTTCTTTCCATTTATCCTCTTCATTTTCTTTTTTTTTTTTCATCATTCTTTTGTAGTCTTTGTTAAACAACTCTTTTACCCTCCTGGTTAAATTTATTGCTAAATACATTATTCTTTTTGATACAATTGTAAATGGGGTTCTTTTCTTAACTTCCAAGTTGTTCATAGTATATAGAAATGCAATCGATTTTTGTGTGTTGATTTTCTATCAGCAGATTTGCTAAATTAGTGTATTACTTTTGTATTGTATATGGAACCTTTAGCATTTTCTGCATGTAAAATCATGTCATCTGAGAACAGAGTTTCAGTTGCTTTCTCTGATTTTACTGCCTTTTAATTTTTTCTCTCACTTAATTGCTTTGGGTAGGATTTTCAGTAATATGCTGAATAGAAATGGTGAACAATCACAGGTGGGTAGCTCAGTGGTAGAGCACTTGGCTAGTATGTCCGAAGCCTTGGGCTCTATTTCCAACATCCCCTTCTCCTCAAAAAACTGTAGTTTTGAGGGTGCAATTCTTGCCTCTTTTATGATATTTTAGGAAAAGCTTTTGGAATTTTAACATTGAATTTGGTGTTAGCTGGGGGCATTTCAAATATGGCTTTGTATCATGTTCAGGGAATTTCCTTGTAAGCTTTCTGAAAGTATTTTTTTCATGAAAGGATCCTCAGTTTTGTCAAATGCTTGTTCCATATCTACCCAGATATTCATGTCATATTTATCCTTCATACTATTAACTTGATATGCCATTTTCATTGAATTTCATATGATGAATTACCCTTCATCCTAGGTTAAATCACAACATGTTCAGAATGAACAGTCATTTTAATGTGCCCATGAACTTGGTTTTACTATTATTTGGCTGAAATTTTCTACATCTATAGTCATTAGATAGTGACCTGTAGTTTTCTTCTATGATAAGATCACAGGCTTTGGTATCAGAGCAATACAGTTGTGGATTTAGCTCAGTGGTAGACCACTTGCCTAGCAAATGCAAGGCTCTGAGTTTGATCCCCAGCACCAAAATAAAACAAAACAAAACAGAGTAATACTGTATTCAAAAAGATGTTCCATGTGCCCTTGAGAATAATGTGTTCTGTTACATAGAATGTTATATACATACATATATATGTGTGTGTGTGTGTATACATATATGTCTGTTAGTTCCATTTCATCTTGAGTGCTGGGCAAGTCCTTTGTCTCTCTCTCTCTTTTTTCGGGGTGGTGCTGGGGATCAAACTCAGGGCCTTGTGCTTGCTAGGCAAGCGCTCTACCACTTGAGCTAAATCCCCAGCCCCTTTTGTCTCTTTATTGAACTTCAGCATGGTTGTTCTATCCTTTATTGAATGTGGGGTATTCAATAGCCCTACTATTTTGGTAGTATTGTGTATTTCTCACTTCACTTCTGTCAATATCTCTTTCATATATTTAGGTGTTGTAATGCTTTACGTCTATGTGTTTATTTCTACCTAGAGAACTAACCTTTTGATAACATAATGTCTTTTTGTCTGTGACCAGTTTTCAATTTAGTCTATTTTGTTTCATGTAGGTATAGCCACTCTATTCTCTTATGGTTTGCGTAGAATATCTTTTGCTATCACCTTACCTTCAGCCTCTATGTGTGGCCTTAAATCTACAGTAAGTCTTTCATGGGTGCGTGTAACTCATTGTGTCTTTAAAATATCTATGCAAATATTCTACATCTTTTATTAGTACTCTATTGTCTTTTAAAATCATTATTAGTAAGGAAGTGCTGACCGTTGTCATTTAATTGTTTTCTGTCTTACAGCTCTTTTATTCCTCTTTTCCTCTCTTGGTATCTTGCTTTGTATTTTATTATTATTATTGTTGTTAGCGACTGCCTTTAATTACTTTATTTGCTTTTGTGTATATTATATTGGTATTTTCTTCATGTGGTTACTATGCAGCTTATATACAACCTCTTCTAGTTACAACCTTCTATTTTAGTCTGATACTGTCATTTTCACATAAAAGCTACTGTATACTCTGTCCCCCACCCACTTTGTTATTGATCTAACAAGTTTCATCTTATCATTGTGCATCCACTAACATATTCTATAGTTATTATTCTGTGATTATAGCCCTTCTATATCAGAATTAAAATTATTTACATAGACTTTTACAGTACAAATACACCATGTATTTGCCTATGTACTTACCTTCAACAGGAAGCTTTACAATCTCACATGCTTTCATGTTCTAGTCAACATATTATATGTCAATTGGAAAGATTTATTGTAATAATTATTTTAGCTCCTTTATATTTTTATTGATCAAATCATTATCTCTCTTTTGAACACTAGCTCACTGAGTAGCATATGACTGGTTGGTGGTTTTTGTCTTTCAGCCAGTTTAATAAAAAATCTTATCCCTTTCTATCTTGAAAGCCTTCTGCTGAGAAATATACTTGTCATATTGAGTTCCCGCATATGGAGTAATTGCTTTTTTTTATTCCTGCATTCAGATTTCTCTGACTTTAATTTTTGACAGTTTGATTATAATGTATCTTATTGCAGTCTCTGAATTCATCTTATATGGAATTCTTTGGGCTGCTTGACTCTTGTCCATTTCCTTTCCCATATTTGGGGAGGTTCAGGCCATGTTTTTTTAGATAAGCTTTCCAAATTTTTCTTTCTCTTTCTTCCTGTGACCACCCATGATTCATATATTGATCTGTCCAATTGCTCCCATGAATTCCTTAGTCTTCCTATATTCTTTTGCCCTCTTTTTCTGTCAAATGACCTATTTTTAACTTGACTGAATCATTTCAAATGACCTGCCTGCAAGTTTACTCATTGTTTTTCTTTGTTTAATCAAATCTGCTGTTTAATCCTTCTACTGAGTTTTTCAGTTCAGTTACTGCATTGTACAGCTCCACAATTGCTCTTCAGTTCTTTTTTGGTGATGCCTCTTTGTTGAAATTCCACCTGTTCATGTAGCATTTTCATATGTGCTAGTCCACAGGAGTAACAGCAAACCACCCAGTTCTCGGTGGCCTCCAGGTATCTAGAGTGTGCCTGATCCAGGCGGTATTCCATGGTAGGCAAGACAGAAATCTCAGTCTCCAGAAAAACTTGGCATATTTAGCATTCGCTCACGTACAAAGAGATGTCAGTGCCAACCCCATGACAAGGTTACACCGGACAGCTGTGGAGCAATCAGTCCTGAGATTATATACATTGCAAACCTAACTGCAAACAGCGCGGCAGGGATACGAGCAGCATTGAAGATATCTTTGCCATCATTGTGCTTTATAAAATTTGCATGGGGAGTTCAGAGAAATTGGAACAATGATTGGTCAGATTGCTGAAACCCTATGGGAAGAAGCATTGAAGCCCCTGGGTGATAATTTGGTGGAGAAAAATGTAAGGCAGTCTGTAACAAACTCTGTCAAAGCCGGCCTGACTGACCAGGTGTCTCATCATGCCAGATTAAAGACAGACTGACAGTTCATCTCCTCATGGACTCTACTCTCCCTTTTTCATGCTGGCTATAAAATGAGAACTCCAATAAAAATAAACCGAAGTTTACAATAAAAAAAAAAAAACTTGCAATGTTGGATACATTCTCCATTCTTCTCTTTTCCTCAGGGAAAGAGATCATTAAATTGTACTGGACTTTTTCTGCTATACAGTTGTTATTCTGGAGCAAAAACTTACCACTCAGCACTTTTTAGTTCTCAGGAGCCTCAAAGCATCTAGAATACGCTGGGTCCTAGTGCTCAACACTATGTTAGAGATAGTTATCAATCCTTTGGGCCATTTCTCTGCAAAATCAGATCCCTGCATGTGCAGTGCAGTTTCCTATCTTGTTTTTTTTTTTTTTTTTTCTTTCTTTCTCAAGGAAAAGCAAAGCTTTGGGGGTTTCCTTCCTATAATGTGGTACTTAATGAGAAGAGAGACTGATGAGGTGATGCCACAGATTTTCCTAACAGCTTTAGACATGCTTCGTTCTGTGCTTACCTGAGGTTTAAAAAATGATCTTTCTGGATTTTTCACGGAGGGAATTAGTCCATCTGTTGTTGAATCGATGTGTTCATGGGAGGAATGGGATTTGGACCTTCCCAGTCTACCATTTTATTTACATCTTTTTCCTGTAAGTTTTCCCCTGTATAATATGTAGAGTTGCTACAATTTTTATTAACTTACCAGGGATTATAATATGTTGTTATATGTGTAATATATAAACATATATACCTATATATGCCCTACATTTTAAATTGTTTACTGAAGATTGAGATAGGTGAGAAATATCATTAACGAACATAAAAATGGAAGACAAATCAAGTGAAACAGGCAGAATGATATGGAAAACAACATAAGAAGAGGTAATTCAGAGAAGAGTGCTCTTAAGCAAGCATGTCTTGACTCAACTGTTGATGTTGAGTTTGGTTGGACAAACAAAACCTAGAAAAGATTATGGGAATAAGAAGTTCATACAGGGGACAGAGTTTGTATTAGATGGCAAAAAATTGCCAGAAGGTCTTTAATTCTGTGTGTTTCCTCCCATGCTGACCCTCTCTTGACGACTTGACTTAATGAATTGGGCCTACATTTAATTGAAGTTAATTTTCCTCTTTATTGTAATATTTCCTTCATTATACTTTTATTGTATACACACCAGGGGATAAGTTGAATGCTGAGTTATTTTGTTATGACAACCGTGTGAATCCCTTTAACAAATTTGCTAGAAGGCAGAACTAGCTTGTCCAGAAGGGACTCTGTTCTTTGGAATAGGGACTACCAGTCCTCCCCACTCCATTAAGGAGAGAAAGAGTAATTTTAAAGTTAAATCAAGTGGTTCTGCAAAACCAGAGGTAAATAGAGTCTAAAGTTAATTATTCTAATCTTTGACAGTTCTTCAGTAATTCTTGTCATTGTCTTCATAAATACTATTTTATAATGCTTAAGTACCAAAATATTTCTGGATAGAGCATTAATTTGAACAGTTCTCAAAGTGTTCCACAAAATTATCATACATGACAGCCATTCAGTCATCCACAAAGAATATAAGAACTTCTCACTTTTGGACAGTGTAACTGTACTCCTCAATTATCAAGTGATACTATCCTTAAGACATTCTGTTAGACTCTGGCAGATATAAATACAAATCAAAGAAAATTTAAGAACAGTACAATGGAGGAATGTGTGCATGTGTGTGTTGCGTGTTGTTTGTATGTGCGTGGGGATATCTGTTTGTGTATCAAGTACTCTTATACAAAATATAATAAAATTTATCATGACATTTGCTTTAAAGTAATGTCTGGTCTGAAGAAAGTGACTATTTGCCATTGGGAAGACCTTGTTTTTTAATGGAGAGGTAATATCTGAGCAGAGTCTTAGCCACTTAACAGTTTGATTATTTAAATGGAGGATGGCCCAAAACTGTGTTTGGGGGGTTAATTTTTGTAAGATAATATAGCAAGAAATACAAGAACAGTCTTATCAAATGCATTAAATATTTTTTCTGTATATGATATATCTTAAAACATTGAATACACCGTGCAGTGTTACAATCCAAACAGGATTACACAGTCTCTTTCTGAATTTTTTCGCGTTATTGTCTTTCTTTATACGACGTACTTTACATTGTTGTGTTGGCCTTTCCTTTTTCTCTGTGGGTGGTACAATTTCAATAAAATGTCCGCCCACTAAGCATAATGGTGAAGATGTCGATGATGGACATCGTGGTTAGCATTTTGCTATCCCGTATTTTTCAATTATTTGGTCTGTTCAATTTAATCTAAATTGTAAATGACCTTTTAAACCCTCTTGTTTCGAATAAATAATAAGCAAGTTCCATACTGTTTGGTCCAGAAGATGGACAAATATTTTATAATAATATTTTCCCTCACTTTTTGATTATAGGGTAACTTGTTAGGTGTTCGTCAACTCTGTCAGTGCTACCCATAAAATTATTATAATTGTTGACCACTATTGGAATTGTTTTAGTTTGTTTCTCATTTCCAGTGCTATCATTTCAGTGTTATGAATAGTTGACAATAAGGAGACTCCTTTTTTCTTTACATTTCATAACACAGACTTTTCCTCTCTGATACGCTCACATTTCTCCCTTTTCAAGTTTTTTCTTTTGCGGATCTTTTGACACTTCCTTCCTTTCTATCTCAGTGTTGCAAATGTGTCTGTTTTATATTTCAAAAGAATATCGCTGAGTTCTGGAGAAATATAAAAGACATCTAGTGTAAGAGTTTTTATAAATTGTATCACAAAATTATAGATTTTTTTCACACATAACATAAATACTAATTAGTAAAGGAAAATAACCAGAATTTATTATTAGATTTCACTAGGAACACACATCAAAGGTGAATACAACATTCTAAATAAAAGAGTATCCAACAATTCATTGATATAAAAGAAGTAAACATATACACAGTATATCTCCTACAAACAAGAATTGGCTGGTTGAAATGACACCTGTGTGCTCGCTTTGGCAGCGCATGTTCTGAAATGTCACCTGCCTCAGCATTGCTCGGGATAGTCAGTATGTAAACAAACGCGCCACCCAAGTGACACTTGGAGTAAACTATTAAGTGGTTAAATATTGAAGAGTTTGTATTTTTTTTAAGTGAGAAGAAAAAAATCAACTTGTAAGTCAACACGACAGCATGAAGAGACATGTAAACCAGGAATGTGTTTGAAAAACATTAAATAATGCCACAAATCCATACATAGCGTTTATGGAAGGAAAAAACGGAGGATATGCTTTAAATTCTAACCTGACAGCAAACTCTTGAATCCAAATTTAAGATGTCACTGTAGTGTGAAAGCAAGAGACTGAGTGCTTGAGTGCTCTCTCTAACACTGATTTGTTGAATTGGTCTCAGAAAAATTTGTCAACATATTCATTTCAGTTCTCTATAAAATGAGACTGATTAAAGAATCTTTTAAGCCTGTTCTAGAACTAAAAGTATAATTGTTACTATTTTTTAATAAATAACTGGGAAACAATTAAGAATCCAAGAATAATATGACCAGGTCTGTGATTAAAGAAATCATTTGAAGTTATTTAGAAAAATTAAGGAGTGGATTGACACACATGAATGAGGGACTCAAGACAGTAAGAAAAGCAACATTCTGTGTAAGACGCAAGAATAATGGAGAGGGCTGGGTGGATAAAAAATATTACAGGCATAGCAATAAGAGAACAAACACCTTAATAGTAGTTTACTATAAAAAGTATCTGGTAAATATATCTTTTTAAAAATGCCCATGTACATTTTAAATATGCTATAATGTTCTCATATTTATTATTCATGGTTTAAACTTTTGAAGAAACCATTATGCTTTCATATGTGTGTGAAGCATGTTGAAAGTTAATTATTTGTTTCAAGTAGAATAAAGTGTTTTAAAATTATTATTTAGATGGGTTTTAGACACTACTGTGTGGGACTTGAACGCTGAGGTAATTTTGGGGAATCTTATTTTTCTGGAATGCCTCATGACTATTTCCATAGCAGTTAGTCTCCATAACACTGAACAAATAAGAAAAACAATGACTTTAAACTCATAAAATACATCATATTGCAGATAAACATAATTACATTAGAATTCTGTGGATCTTTGATCAGCGAACTCCTGCTTCTAAAATATTCTGTATAATCATATATGTGTGTTTATTATATATGTGGTTAATTTATGTTGTAGATAGACAATCATAAATAGTGTTAGTCCAAACATATTGCACACTTCGGAAATAATGTTTTGATTAGGTACTGATTTCTTAGTTTAGTTTGAAGCCAAAAAATAATATCGACCTGGTGATACTTAATATTTCTTCTTGCTATTAAATTAAAACAATACTTCTCAAACTATAATCATTAGAAAGACTTCTTAAAATACAGATTTTTGTGTACTACTTCCAGAATTTCTGACACAGTGTGGCCAAGGTGGGATCTGAAACTTTGTACTGCTTACAAGAGAATTTTCATTACTCACCTTGGTAACAGAAGGCATTTAAATTGAGAAAGATCAAAAAGTGTGATAACTTTGCCTTATTATATTGTAGGATACCTCCATAAAGATACTGAAGAGTTCTGTTGTTGTTACATATTTTCCAACCATTAGATATTCAAAACACGTTTATGATTTGTCACTTGTTATATCAATATTTATAATTCAGAAACTCTTCTAATTCTTTCTAAATACCATAGTGAAAAACTAATCTTCAATATGTAGTACACTATATATTTATGCTGAATTCCCATGTAAGTAGACACGATTTTAATTTTGAATGCTAAAAATGAGACTGTAAATCAGTACTGAACCATGAAGAAGATTGAAAAACTTAGATAACAAAAGACTGTTAGGGTTCTAGCAGCGTAATTCATAATAACTAAATCTTGAAAGTGGTTTATATGTCCATGAGGAAATCAATGGAAAGAAAATGCGGTATTTATATATAATAGGAGTAATGCTCTGCTATAAAGAAGGATAAATTTGAACCATTTGTAGAAAAATGGATGAACCTTGAGACTATAATGTTAAGTGAAATAAATTAGATGCACAGGTTTAAATATCACATGGTATGTCTTATACGAGAAACACAAAATATAAATAAATAAATGAGCAAAATAAAAGATAATAGGAAAGAGGAAGATCTTTTGTAAATGGGAATGGAAATGAGATGAAGGGAAGGGGACATAAAAGGATTAAAATGTGCTATATACACGTACCAGCTACCCACAAGGAAGGTAATCAGTAGGTACTGCAAACATGTACTAAAATATTACTATTGATAATTTTACTGTCTGGTCATTCATTCCATGAACATGATATTTGTCTCCATTTATTTAGATCATCTTTTATCTCATCAGCACTTTTCAATTTTCAGCATACAGGATCTATACATAATCTATTAGATTCATATCTAAGTATTTCATTTCTTGAGGCCTGGTAAATGTATTCTATTTTTAATTTTGATCTCCATGCATTTATCACTGGCATATAAAAGTACAATTTTAAAAATATTTAAAAATGCAGCTACATATTTTCTTCTACTTACTCCCATTCTCTACCATTTTGAAAGATAATTTGTCTTGAAACTTATAAAAGATATTGTTTTCATTTTGATGTGTTTAATGCAGTGTCTTTAGATGTCATTTTTATTTGTTTTATGTTTTCTTGCATATTACATTAGTAATTAGCTTATTCTGTTAATGAAAATAATTAAAATTCTTATTGATATACTTTAATTTTATTTTTAGTATTGGAAAGGTAGTATCCTTTTTATGTTAAAAAGTTTTAATTAATTCAAAATAAATCATTTAAATAAGATTGTACTATTTCTTTGAAATTTTTCCTTTTTTGCTTGATTAAAATGGCCGCATTATTTAAAATTTGTTACAAATGCATGATATGATCCCTTCTACTTCTATTAACCAATAACCTACTTCCCTTCTCTAGAGATAAATAAGGTTATAACTTACATCTCCATCTTTTTAGACATTTAAAAAATAAAGTGACAATAACCAAATCTAAACTAAATATTTGTCTAACTTAGAATGCTACACAGTGTTTTATAAACTATTCTTCTCATTATCATTAAAACATATCCTGGTAATCATTATATATTAATGTATAAGGGCTCTTTCCTACTGTAGTATTTCATTGTCATGTCATAATTTATTTAAGCAGTTTCTCATCAATGAATATTTCGGTGAGTTTTGCCCTTTTGCTAATACAAACCATGACTAAATATCTTACCTTCTACATGTGCTGCTTCATATTTGTATATGAACTCCCAGAAGTAGAATTAAATGAAAGAGTTTGTGTGTGTGTGTGCATTTTATACATTCATACTCCAATCAACATTCATGTGTGTCTTTTCTTCATCATGCTCATTAACAGAGATCATTATCCAACTTTCAAATCGTTGGCAATTCAGTAATGCAAACTGCAATAGGATCTTAATTTTCTTTCTTTTCGTGAGAGATTTACCAACTCTTTTACATTTAAAATCTGTTTTTATTTCCTTTTCCGTGAACTGTTTCCTGTATCGCTTAGTTTATTGCATTGTTAACCTTATTTTTAATAGTAAAAGATCTTTAGTTGGTAGAAAACTTAACACTTTATAAAATGTTATTTAAGGGCCAGCTCACTTTATCAAAAATTCTATAAAATACGGTGGCACACGTGAGTTAGACGTTCATGTTCCCTTTCTCTTTCTTTCTCTCCCTCTCCATCCTTCTCCCTCTTCCTCTCCCCACCTCTCCTCGACTACCTCCTTCTTTCCCTTCATCTCTCCCTTCAACAATAGTTCTGATGAGGCACAGAGTACATACAGCAGCAAATATCTTCCATTTATAAACCCACAGAAACAGCTCTGGTTCTAACTGGCCAAAGAGAGCAGGAAGAAAAGAGAGATCTGGAGGAACCTACCCGCAGTTGGTGCAACAACAAGATTAAAGTGTAAAATGCCTCAGTCTCAGTTGATCACTGTTGGCCAGAACTCTAATTAAGGCCATAAGTAAACATCACATATTCTGTGGAATGTAGTCTTTAGTTTGGCAGCCTTGTACATAATGAAACTAATACTATAAGATAATTACTTAGTGGCTATGGGGACAAACCATCAATTTGATGCAAGAGAGTGAAAAATATTATTCTAACTCATCCTTTTTCCTTTGCTCATTGTGAATTTTATCGTAAAAAATGGTAGCTTGTTTATACATTGGAATGTATCAATCTTTTTAAACAACTTCCAGGTTTGAGGTTACCCTTAAAAGTACCTTTCCTATTTCGTGATTATGTTTTGAAAATTCTCTGGCATTTCTTCTACTGAGTCTTCTGGGAGTGGTGGCAACAGTTTCTTTTGCTTCTCCCTCTTCTGTGTCTCATTCTTCTGGTGACGTTTCAGATTAACAATTTTAAATTGTTTCCCTGTCAATCAAAAATGACATCAGAGGTAACATTGATATTATTTATCTTTGTCATTATGTATCCACACAAATTTTAGTCTTAAATATTCTTTAAGATCAGTTCCACTCACACCATTGTTATTCATGGTCAGATTTCAAGATATGCTGACTTACTTGTTTACTACATTTATGTCCTGAGCCTATTGTCCTTTGAAATTTGTAAAGAACTGGGAAGGTGTAGGAGGCATACATGAAAGCTTTGCCTTTGAGAAATAAGTAGGAAAGAAAGCTTAAAGTGCCCATTAAATTGAATTAATAATTGGAATAAAAGTAATATATTTTGTAAGAAGTGATTGAATGAGTTGAAAAATTTAATTATGATTATCTGATTAAAGTGTCATAAAACTTTGTTATCATTAAAATTGATTTGTGAGAGCCATTGCTATTTTAGAGTGTTGAACCTACAATAGGAGATAAAATTATTTTGCCTTCCACTAAAGGTTCAAAGAACTGAAGCTGGAGTGCAAAGTTATTTATATTGATAATTTGGTATTACACTTTCCTTCATTGTCTTTCTTTCTCTCCCTCCCTTTTTCTTCCCTGTTGCTTTTCCCTACTTACTTCATTTTCCTTTCCTTTCTTATTTGCTGGACTGTTTTCCTTTTTCTATTATACTTATTTTTTTCTGATTCTAGGAGTAAAGATCTTAAATTTTTATGTGTGTATCTGATCAGGAATATGACAGTATTCCCCACTACAAACCTCTTTACCGCTCTGAGTTGTTCCTGAAAGACCGTATATCTCTTATTAGTTGAAAGATACTATTATACACTGTGCTCTATGAATGACATAGTAGAAGAAAACCTAATTAATAAAATAAAAGACAGGTAAAATTTAAATAAAGAGTATGTTCAAGTATAAAAGTTGAAATTAATTGCTTAAATGTCTTAAAAATTATTTTATGTAAAATCAAATGTTAAACAAGAAGAGTACAAGAAGTAGAGTATACCTTAGAGTAAGGTGACCAGATCGTTAACTTAGATTCTATGACATGTAAGTGAGTCAAAGAGGAAACTCTGGTCACATTTTCCTTTCTGCTTTATCAGTGTCGAGACTCATCCATGAAATTAGAAGGCATAATATTATCCCAACATTTATATATACAATTTTTATGAAGATAGAATCTATCGCCTGCATCAGATTCTCAATGATTTTATAACCTCAAAGTGGAAGGATCTCTAAACTACTCCCACTTGGCTGGGAAGTGTGTGTATGTAGGTGTGTGGATATGTACTTACCAAATTATAGCCTTAAGTAAATCTGGATATAGTTAAATTACAGTTTATTCACCTGTCTGATGAATTATTACTAATTTTATCCTTGAAGTTATGCAAAGTGTTGTACATTCCAGTGTTGCACTTCTTCATCCACAGCTGAATTACTTTAAAATATAATTTTATCTTTAAATATCAACTGCGTTTATTGTTTTACTGTGTTAAAATATATGGAATATAAAATTTACCATTTTAACAAATATTAAATATACAGATAAGTAATATTAAGTTTATTCACGTTGATGTGCAACCATCACAACCATCTATCTCCAGAAATATTTCATCTTATTGAAACTAGGCGTCCCGGTCCCTGGTGACCACTATTCTCCTCTTTGGCTCTGAGTTTGGCTATTCTAGGTACCTCGTATAAGTAGAATCATAATCTATACAATCCTTTTGTTACTGGCTTATTTCACTTAGTATAATTTCTTCGAGGTTTATCCATATTGTAGTATATGTCAAAATACTCCTCCTTTTGAGACAGAATAATATCCCTGTGTGTGTGCGTGTGTGTGAGTGTGAGTGTATGTGTGTGTCAACATAGATTTTGTTTATCTAGTTATCCATTGATAAACATTTAGGTGGCTTCCACCTATGGTTGAATAATGTTGCTGTGATTTTGAATACAAATATCTCTTTGAGTCTCAATTTTCAATTACTTTGTATGTTATACCAGAAGTAAAATTGCTGAATATTACGGTAATTATTCATTTAGTCTCTTATGGAACCATTATTGTGTTTCCCATAGCAGCTTCACCATTTTATTGCCACCACCAGCTGTATACGAGGATTGCAATTTCTTCATGTCCTTGAAAATACTATTTTCCATATTTTATTTTTTCATAGTAACTGTTATGGTAAGTGTGAAGTATTATCTCATTGTGATTTTGAATAGCATTTTGCTAATACTTAATGATATGGAACATATTTTCCTGTAATTATTGACCATTCGAATATCGTATTGGAGGAAAATTCTGTTCAAATTCTTTTTATAGATTTAAATTGGATTATTGATTGTTTTATTGTTGAGCTAGAACTCTTTACATATTGTGGATGGTAACCATGTACATGGCTTGCAAGTGTTTTCTCCAATTTCATTTGTTTCATTTCTCCCATCTCATTCTTTTGAGTGCCTTTGAGGTACACAAGGTTTAATTTTGGTGTTATTCATGTTACTTATTTATCTTTTGTTGTCCATAATTTGGGGTTCCATATCCTAGGAAAGATGATCAAATCCAACTCCATTTTCTCTCATATTTTTAAGAGTTTTTGAGTTTTAGCTTCTACATTCAGAATGTTAACACGTTTTTGTTAATTTTTGTACGTAATATGTAGTAAATGTCCGGATGTACTCTTTACACATGAATATCCAGTTTTCCTGGTACCATTTGTTGAAAAGATGCATGTTTATCTTCATGTATGTTTCTAAGTTCCTTTTTAAGGCTCCTTAAGATGAAGAAAATTTATCCCCTCGAGTAATTGATTATTTTTTTTTCAGAAATGGAAATCAATTTTAGAGATAGAAAATTCAGTAGCAATAAATTTTAAACTTATAGTAAGGCATCCTTCAGTGATATAAGCCATTTTTTGCATGAGTGTCACTGTATACTCTCCTCACTTTATTTGCAATCATTTTTGCTAATACTGAACTATTAACAGAAGATATTAGAAAAATAGATGATAGATTAATAGGTACGTGCAGCAGGCTGACAATGTGCCCTGTATTATTAATCAACATTGCCTTCTCTATGCATTAGTTTAGAATTCTAAACATCACAGTTCTTCAACTAGTACTGTCTGAAGAGTGGGCTTGAATAAATAAAATAATGCCATTTTTATTTCAAAAACCTCTCTACTAAACAGAGACATTTCTTTGCATCCCTCACAGTTTGTCACACTGTGGCCCTTTGGGACATTCATGTTACAGGAGCCTCTTTGTTTTGCTTTTTTTACCGTCTCTGTTTTCACTAGAAACAAAATATATTGGCGAGACAAGGGGGTTGAAACAGGTTGTAAGCAAGGTCGGTGGAACAGAAGAAGTCAGGAATATTTAGGAAAATGGAATGGAGGGAAGCACGGACAATTTTAGGTGAAGGCACGTGTCAAAAAGGAAAGATTGTGTAAGTGAAAGCAGTTCAGTGAAAGAAGAAGGAGTAGTGGGATGTGTCTGTCGTGAACTTTTGTCTTAGTGGAGGCTTAGTGCACTCAGAAAAGAGTTCTGCAGCAAGCCAAGATAATAGGAACTTTATTATCCTATAACGATTAGATGGCAGAGTAGATACATATTTGATTAAATTTTTTTTCTAAACACTGAAAGAGACAGTGTGAAATGTGGCAAATGCCTACATATTGAATGCTAAGGTTAATAAAATGAGAGTTCAAAGTCTGTTCATTATACTCACTGGCAATATAGCCACATGTGTGTTACTTGGCTTCTACGTAATACAGCAAGAATCATATTGAGAATACAAGGAAATAACCTACAATAGTTTAAGTATTATTGTACAGTGCCTGGTTGGTTCATTGGTAAATTATACTTCCCATTTGATGTCATTGTTTCCAGATGAACAAAAAGGACAATTTCATGCATTGTTATGAGCAACATATTGCACACATACTGATCCTTTAAATGTGCAGCCCTAACCAAGCTCTATGTACATAATTCAATACAGTGAAATCTGTATTGTACACGAGTGAAGAAAGAGGATGACTAGGAACTTCTAACAGAACTGAAAATCACTTTATGAAATAGTGAATAAAATTAGTGCACAATAGAATAGTGTTTAAACATCCCAACGTTTAAATGGCTAAAGGATAAGTCTAGTAAGCTATGTAATGTTTGAGTGATGCACTGTTCATTACCCATTTGGACCATGCCTGTCTTGATTATTTTAGGCTTAAAAATGTTTTAAATTTTTAATTTTTGAAATATGTTTGTTTTGGGTTTTTGTTTTCTCTATTAATATATATCGCTTATATATGTCATCAAAGCAATTAGGTAACCTCAGTTATAATTGTTAAGACCCTACATTGTCCCTTTGCAAGGCTTACACCTAAATTAAGTTTTAAGAATCCAAATGCCAAAGTCTTAAAAAGTTAAATGCTACATAAGTCAAAGTATTCTTACTGTTACCTTAGTGTTCTACTTTGGTAAATATTAATATTTAACAAGCTAGTACAATCGACAGTACGATCTCAATAGTTCTTTTGTACATAGTAATTATTGCAAGATGAACTTCATATTTGATAAAGCAGACTTTTGAAAAAAAGTTTATTAAAAATATGCCTCCATTTCAATACCAATTTAAGCTCAGGGAAAATGGATACAGGCCTCTTGCAAGTGCTGTTGATGTACAACAGTGGAAAGTAATTTAGTAATTTTGAATGCTATATTGTCTGATGCCAGGCATGGCTTCTGTTTCTGCCAAAGGGGTATGAAATTAAGACAGTGAAGATAGTTTTTGTAAGAAAGCCACGAATGGCAGTGGCACTCAGCATATTTTCATCATGTTGACATTCTTCCAATTTGTCACTTTCAAACTTGAAAACCAGGACCCGTCCAAACTGCACATATTGACTGAAAAGACGTGTGTGACTTGACATCCTTCCTGTTATTACACTTAGAGAATTTCCAGTGGTAGCTTGAAAGGCTCTCAGTGAGTTATGGGAAGCTTTAGAAGTGAGATTAGTGATGTCACAGTTGCATTTCATTGTCTTCCTTGTAGGAAAAATAGGCTAGGACTTTACCCACATTCCACAAGAGAAGGCAAGAATGTTTTCACTGTAGAGTCCCGGTGTCACCAACTGAGAACCGTGGCTCCGTGGTCTTGTTTGTGTTGGTATTTAATCCTCTTATCGCAGCCATCTTACACTTTTCTCACAGATGCTAAACAGTTGTCAGGCATGCTGTTAGTTGACTGGTTACACTCGTGCCCCTCATGTGCTTCTAGGTAGATGGAATTTCTCCCCTTGGAGAAAATAAAGAAATAGCAGGCTTTGGCCTTAGAGATGTTCTTAGAAAGTTTCTTGTTGCTTTCAGAGTGTTTCCTTCTTGCTGAAGTTATTTGAAAGGTACTCCCGGATAGTTACTTCATGAATTTTAATAGTTGTATTATTCATGTGTATGTGGTTACCTCTGACACAGCTGTATTTTTCATCTGTGTCTGCTTTGGTATCAGGATTGGATTCTCCAGCCTTGAATCCCTTTGAGCTTGTGTTTGGCAAAATAGTCGTGTATGACAAGTTATCAACAAAATTTTACAGTGTTGCATTTCTTATTAAATTGAAGTTAATGTATATACTCCTCTACAAACAGTCATTAGAAAGGGGTCAGAAGGACATTTTGATTGCAGTAGCTGCTACTCAGTACTTCTCCATTAGATGGTGGAAAGGCCGTTCTTTTATTACCGCTCTTAGTATGATAGTTTGTCAAAAAGGTGGTCTGAGAACCTTGTTATGCAAATTTTCCAGTAACAGTTTTTTACCACAAACACAGAAGATAGACAATGAATGAGCCCTGCGAGCCATGGCAGGAGGATCTGTAGGATGTGAATGCCACTGAGTGCTGCCGGAGTAAAACGAGTAAGGCAGGTAGCCCGGAGAAGCCTCATGTAACTAATGTCATACATGCCAGCAGTGTCTGCTGACATGTCTAGTATATATGCCTACATTTGGAAGGCAGAAAATAGACCAAAAAAGCTAAGAAGTCAGGGAACTAAAACCCGGCAGTGAAAGAAGCATCTCAACAAAATCAAGAAGTATACCATAGCTTAGGCTCGCATAGTTTCTGTCCACTCAGGCTACAGTTGGAAATCTTACTGCCGTAGATGGTTTTGCCTGGGGTCATGTGATCCTCATGTTGTGGTAGTTTTATTTTCATTTTAAGCTTTCAAAATCAAAAAAGCCTCCTAATCCAGAGTGTCAAAATGAATAAGGTTTTCCCTTATGGCTATATCCTAGTATTTGACAATGCCAAGCACTAAAGGCTTAAATGTCCTATTTTTCTTTTTTAAATATTCATTTATATGAATGGTGTTGTTCCTGCAACTGCTTTGTTACACTACTTTTAATTTACTCCAATCTTCCAAAAGCCTTGATGAGATGATTTTAGTTTACAAGACAGTCATTATGGGATGACCTACCAGCCTACCCTGTGTAAGGGAAGGAACAGGAGAAGGCCAGGTTGTGGTACTAGGCCTCAGCTGTCAACAGAGAGGTCTGGAGAGCCAGAGTTGTGCTGCTCTGGGCTAAGAATTTTACATTTCTTCCCCCATGTGTCACTGGATACTGCCTGAGCTGGTAAGGATATAGCCTTGAATAACGTAATGGAGTTTTTCAGGGTAAAGAGAGTCCCTGAAAAATACAGCAGGATAGCACTGCGATAAAATGTCTTTCCTTGAATAGGGATCATAGTGGTTTATTATATTTATCACATGACTAATAGAAATTTGAGATCAAAATATGGGCTAATTACTTGAAATAGCTTTCTTTTGTTTATTGTTAAAGATGATTTTCAAACTCTAGACTTTTGACTTTCCAATTAAAAAGTAAAATTTCCTTTAGGTCAGAGGTAGTGATATATTTCTTTCTAAAGCAGTGTTTATTTTCTCATAATATTTCATTGATTCATTGCTATAAGCAAATGTTAACGTGAATGGTTTTAAATCTATATGCTATGTGTCCTTCAAGGATGCATAGTCCCATTATTTTTTATGGAGACCTAAAGATAATAATAGACAAATATAAAAGGTTCTGATTTAATTAGGCTTATTCTATAATTGAATACTTGATGTAAGTTTACTCTTGAATTACATCCTGCATTTGTGTGGCTCTTTGCAGTGTTTTCTAATATATGTTTTCTTTTCTCAAGTATGGCTGCCTGACTGTTGCTTTTGTTATTCATTCAATACTTATTAGCAAATGCTAGACTAAACTAGGTGTTCTATAGACCTATTTATATGAAGCCTGTTGCCATGGTAACTAAGTGTTTCTCATTTGGAAAGCAGACCAGATTTGGGAGACTAAGGGATAGCAACCCAATGAATCCTTAGCCATGTTAAGAGCCTATTTTCTATGAAATGAGAGAAAAATAGGAAAATGATTGCCCAACCTCACACTAATTCTTAGTAGACATTGCTAGGTCAAGTTATTAAAGAATCAACCATGTAGCAAAGTGAGCTTGTTTTAGAAATTCGAAATATTTTATGATATACACAGTCTCAACTATTTGCCAAATAAACTATGTAAAAAAGAAATGAACATAAGAATTGAGAAAAAATTATTGTTCTTTGCCACCCGATTAAAAAGTTCATCAAGTATCCTTTAACATTTAAGAAATACATAATAAAATTTCTTAGCTTTGTTCCATAGCATTCCTAATGAAGATATTTTGTTCATTTTTAAATAACTTCTAAATTAATGGTAAATTATTAATGTAGAAAAATTTTACTAACCAAATGTTGCATTTTAAAATGTATTTCCCCAAATAAAAAAATAACCAAAAAACCCAAATAAAATGTATTTTGCCATTTAAAGTGGAATTCTTTAATTTGGTAATGCAGTGGTAAAGGATTTTTGAAGACGGAGGTAATTATGTGATTGAAGTTTTCACAAGCAATGAAATCAAGCATGTGCCAAGAAATGGGTTGTTTCCTTCAGCATAGGACCATCATAATGTACTTATTTTTTTAGGAGATGGTAGATGAACTAGCTCAATGATTCCTTTTTATAGCAAATGATTTTTTGTAGAATTTATTAGGAGAGGACATAACATCATTAGTGTAATCAACAGAGATGAGGAACCTATTAGAGGCTTAACCAGCAGGTAGTGAATTTATTTCTTCATGAATATTTTTTCTTACTTCTTCACCTGTGAATGAATTAGGCCCTGAAGCTATTTCTACTTTGAGTTTTGACTCATAATACGTTTTTTAAGACAGGGTCTTGTATGTAGTTCAGTCTGGCCATGAACTCACTATGTAGCCTAAGCCAGCCTCCAGCTTGTCGCAGTCCTCCTGCTTCAGCCTCCCAAGTGCTGGGATTATAAGCATTCACCACGATGCTCAGCTTAGCTCAAAACATTTTTGAAAGAATTCAGTATGCTAATAAATGATGTTTACAAATGAAAGTGTCAATAAGTCATGCGATGACACAGTGACTTTTAAATGTAAAGAATTGTGATTATTTATAATCTAAAAAGTCCTGTGGTTTGTCTCATTTAACAGCAGTCTATTTTGATTTACCTTTTTTCCCTGAGGTGATAGATTTTATGTGCACCCAGCTAATTGTTAACAAATTATCTTAACCAAATATTTGTTTTCTATTAATGTTATTTTTCACTGTAATATAATTATTAGCAAGAATCTAAATATCAAGATATTTTTCTTTGCTAATTTACATATATATGTGCTTACATTTATAAATATATGTGTAATATGCATACATAATACATGAAATTAACTTACATATGGTTTTAAATTCAGATATTACTGTCTGTGTGGACTTCAAATCTTTACTATGCTTAAGAAAAATCATGAGCAAATGTGCAAAAAACTAATGATTTAAGTACATGGGAGAAAACAGGAAAATATGCAAGTCACATAGAATATTGCTACCCATAATATTTGAAATATCCCCAATATTTTAATCTTAATTTAGAATGTGACAGATAAAAGTAATCTGTGTTTGAATAGAAGCATGGTTTTTCACTCTGATTTTCAACATTGCTAAATATATTTTTGAAAAATTTCACTTCCTACAAAATGGTGAAATATATTTTTCACTGCCGATGTTGTCTCCTGTTACGTCACGTCTGTTTTGTCAAAATTACAAACCACAAATTTTGCGCCTCACAACTATTTTTTTCTTCTTTATGAAAAATCCACGGTTCTTGTAGCAGTCCAGGGAGACGTCCCTCCAAATGAGGGCTGGGGGGTGCTTTCCAGGCCAGTGTGTACCACTGCGAGGGCTATAGCAGAGGATGCGCAAGTTTGAGAAAGACGTACAGTGCATAAATTCCATTTGCATTTTGTTGCTCAAAGCAAATCAGAATCATACAGTCGCAACTACCTGGAATTGAGAACAGAGTTTATATCCACTTCTAGAAGGAGGGAAACTGGAGAAATTGGGGAATCGGTAATGCCTATAACATCAGGTATCTTTTGTTTCAGTTGAGCATTCAATTTAAAGTAGCTTCCAGAAAAGGGAAAATTAACGTTCTGGTTGTTTTAATACATGTGCCATTTAATGAAAGTACATGGTTAGTTCTTTGACTGCATTTGATTAATATTTGCTGAGCTGATCATGTAGAAATACCAAATACGGATTCTTTAAAGTGCATATAGGCATCATTACCAGAGATTTTTACCACGCAGTCAGTCCTATGTTGTTCTTCGTGGGCACATGTCTACTAAATTGCAAATGAGTCAGTGTGTGAATTTCCAAAGTGGAATCCATGTTTATTCTATTTTTAACATAATAAAATGCATTTCATGTTATGAAACAACATGTATAGAGGACACGAAAATGTGATAGATAATCATTATATGCACAATTGTGTATTTAATCAACTGTTGTAGACTGACTATAAACAGAAAAAATGCCAGATTTAGAGTTAGGCATACTTCAATTGCTGCTTAACGTTTTTGACCTTAGAAATGTTATTAAAGCTCTCAGCACCTCAGAAGCTTCATCTATAAAAAGCAATAATGATTTATTTGCATGGTTACTGTGAAGATTAAAGAAAATGGCATATAAAGCTCTAATTACAGAGGCTAAAAACATAGTAGACTAGGAACTATAAATCAGGACAACTGGTAATATTTTATGGGACTTGATAGTCTAATTTCTGTAAAACAATTTGGCAAATGAACTTTAAAGGTAAAATATCCTGTGGTACTTCGTTTATATTAGGCAGACTTTCTGTACTTAACATATGAGAGTTAATATTGTGAGAGACAAGAGGAAAAGAAAGAGAAAACTCACAAACATTAATATTATCTCTAATTTTTTTTTTCTTCTGTTCGGAATCAAGCACTGAACAGGGGCCTTAACATACTTATTTTATTTCATTCCAGGAAAAACAATTTTAGGCTGGTTTCATTTGTCTTATTTACGCCTTAGGAAGTTGCAGTACTACACTGTACTACCAGTAGACGATGAAACTGTGCCCGTGTATTTCATTGTTAAAATACGTAGTTACTTTCGTTAAGAGGGAAACGTACACTAGAGACAGATCTTAAGTAGGAATTAGATTCTAGAGCCAGAGAGTAACGTGGAAAACCAGGGCAGCTAAAATGACTGTTGAAAATCCTTAAACCACTCTAAATTATAGCCTGACAAGTGTTTTATAGCTACATACACACTCGGAAAAAGAAGGCCCAGGGGTCAAAAAATAAATAAGTAAAGCAAAACTACAAATCTTTCTTCTGATTCCATTAGGGAAAATGAAGTATTTATTAGAAAGGTGACAGCTTAACATAATTTTATCATTATACAGGTTTCTCTCTTTCTCTCTCTCCTTCCCTCTCTCCCTCCCTCCATCTTCTATACAGAAGTGAAATAAAATACTGTATGTTGTTGTGTCTAGACAATATATTAATGATTCTAAAATTAATTAGCATTGTGCTAAACATAGAATACCTAAAATCTACCTCTGTATACTGTTTTTAGCATATGTATGTCTGAACCTAGATTAATAGAAAGTTATTCAGAATCATAAAATAATTCTTACCATGTAATTTTGTTTATTACAAAAAGCAAATAACTTTGCTTTCTCTTTGTGCTCCTTCTTCACAATGCTAATATTTTGTATATCATACTGATGCATTTTAATAAATATAAACCGATGAGAGTTGCTAAAACTGAAGTGTGGCCACCAAATGTGTGACAAATAGGTGGGAGATGAAATTGGGGGTAGATACTGACAAGTAGAAAAGAAGGAAACTGGATTTAGAAGAAATATTTTTTGAATTTTAATAACCGCTCCAAATGGCAGTAGAAGTGCTCCTGGGCATCCTTAAGTGCAGACGATGAAGAAAATGAAATTGCCATTGAGACAAGTGTGAAAAAGGGTAACAAGATTTCATTTGTATCTTGTATCCTATTTATTCCGGTGACTGGCTTTATGTGGTTCATCTTTGAAAGAACTCAAAAATGCACAAGTGTTTGCAAAAGTATTCTTTCAATATTTCTTCCTTAACTCTGCTTTTCTTACGAGGATTAAGGTTTCTCTGTCATTTTAGGAATTCTGTGTTTTAAATTTTACCATTTATGACAAGGGGGGGGGAATAATGTATAAACCGTCCTTCACAGAAAATCTGAGGCACATGCTTTGGCTTACTTGTCTCTATTTATGATGTTACACTGCCTTTTAAAACATTTGGCAGGTTCAGCAAAATATGGAAAGAGACCTTACAAAAATCAGTCAGGAGATTTTTTGGTTCTTAATTTTCCACCTCTTTATAGGAGAGGAGTTGTTTAGGAAAGTTATTAGAATTCTTGAGATAAAAGGCTAGGAAAATCTTTTTATGACCTTTTTATTGAGGTACTTGTCAGATCTTAGAAAATTACTGTAGGACATAATTAAAATGAGTACTAATACTAACATAGGTAAGTCTCTGTCCCCTCCTCAACGACTTTTATCTGTGGTCACCTTCTAAGCAAGTGAGTCTTTATTGCTTTAAAACAGCTTCCTCTCTATCTGTGTATCTGCGCTAGTCTCTCTTCGTGTATGCATCTTTGTTTGTTTCACCTCTTTCCTGCATGTTTAAGTGAAAGTAAGGATTCATTAATTTCTTATCTCCTGAAATAAACTATAAATAACAATGTAAAAATTAAGGCTTTCCACAGAATAAAATGTATGACTCATAAATGTTTGGTTTATTTTTGCTCTCTGCAGGATTTTCTCTTTTCAAATATGTAAAATATGGTAGAAAGTCTAAAATAAAATATATTTTTATTTCTGTACAGTTGTTTTCTCTTTGAGAACAATGTAAATTTAGAACATTTATTTCTGTGTTGGGCCTTTTCAGCATCTCTTAAAGCACCATGCTGCTCAATACTTTTAGTTTATTTTCTTGATATTTCTATCTTATTAGAAGCTATTTTTGATAAAATCTATTATTGATATTAGAGTTTAATCAGGGTAAAATTTTCCGGAATAGAAAAATATTCTCAAGGAGAACTTCAGCAGAAAGGAATGAGTTCTATGTGCCACTGCAGATAATGGTGAATTACTTTGATTTTCTTTTTAGGTTCAGTCACTCCTCAAGGAAAATCTTTTGATTGGCAGTGACATCTGCTAGAAGACTGGCAAAATGCTGCTTGCATTTGATACATCAAATGAACAGCGATAACTTGAGAGTAGATAAGTTGCACTCAGAACAACAGCTGTCAGTGTTGACTTTTTCTCTACCATTTCTGACCCTCACCTTTATCCCAATCTAAGGAAAGCAAATGTTTATCCACAGCATACATTTATGTTCTTTTGCCTTCCTGTAACATTGGAAATTGAAACTGCAGGTGCTTTAGAAGGTACCTAGAAAAGCAAATTTTACCTCTGTATCTTGTGTGCACATACCCATGTACGTATTCAGATATACACATACATGTATGTGTGTACACATACATATATGCAGTTATGTATATGGAATTGTCCCTCAGTGTCTATGTAGGATCGATTGCACGACCTCTGAAGATAGCAGAATCTGCAGATGTTCACATCCTTTGTATAGACAGCGTGGTGTTACACACATTCTGCTATAGATTTAAATCTTCTCCAGGTTACTTACAGTATCTAAATCAATGTAAATGCTATGTGAATAATCACTATACTGTATCGCTTGGGGAATAATGACCAGAAATAAAATGTCTGTACAGGTTCATTACAGGTACAATATTTTAAAAAATATTTTCTGTCTGTTCTTGGCTGGATCTATGGGCATGGAATCCACAGATGTAGATGGCTGATTGTACTCACACACGCACATGCTCACACACACACACACACACACGTATATTATTATACATACATATACACATATTGTATGTGTGTTTATATTTGTATAAATGAATATATATGTATTTATGAATGTATTTATCTTGATGAATTACAAAGGATGATGCTATCAGTAACAAATAGTAAATGTTCTTTATTAGGTTCTACCATAAACTTAAATTATGGTGTACAGCTCAAAATTTGTTTTCAGATAACCTTAAGAGAATTCATAATAGAACTTATTCCATAGCTAGGTAGTGAAGTTTCCTTAAAGAGAAAATTGATTAAGTATGTTGAGTACATACTCCTTATAAAACTTTAAGACTTACACATTTTCTCTTTTATTTTCACAAGTGTATGGTGGAAAGGATAATCAAGAATTGCAAAAGTATGTAAGTTCCTTAAGTGGCAAAATAGTACTGTGCATGCCACATTCCAGGCGCAGCCCAACTCACTAGGAATGCAACAGAAAAATGACCTGAAGTGAAAATATAATTGTGCATTATAGAGCTTTTGGTATAAAGGTCATTGAAAATAAGTGATATTTATGATACGTTAGATGGCAATAAATGCTATGGAAAAAACATCAAGTAGGAGACATAGGATGACCAGAAAGTCGGGATGTGCGTTGAAAAATGAAGAGTGAATATTATTTTAAAAAATATAGATAATTGCCAAAAGAAAGTCTTGAAATCCAGTAAGTTACTATCACCTAGTGTTATTTTTCTGATTATAGTACGGGGGCTCTCCTCCATCTTCTAGTCATACCATCGTTGTACTTAGTCCCAAATTGTCGCAGGAAAAGTGGCATGAAAGTAGCCCATCAGCTCCAAGCCGTATGAACCTGTAAATGGTAAATATCATGACTGTATAGTCCCTTTGGTAGAACTAGTCATATCACCCCAACATAACTACATGGAAGGCTCAGAAATTTGAGGGAGAAGGGAAGATATTTCATCGTATCAGTTGTCTTTTTTAGAGAAAGCTTCATGAGGCAGATATTTGTGCCAAGACTAAAAGAAATTTTCAGCTACATTTTAACATGAAATAATATAATGTATTGGGGGACTGCAGCGTCACTTATCAACCCTATGTATTTTATTGAATTTTTTTGCAAAAGCTAAACTCCTAGTGATTTCAAATTCATATAGCATGTGCCTTGTTTTAGAGACAGAAACACTTGGTTCTAAATCCCATTCTCTTAAAACTTTATAGATATCAGTTGTGTATCATCATATAAAATGGTATGCTAGGGCAGCAGAATAACCAAGAGAGAATAGAGAAAAGAATTAAATCTATTTAAAGCGTCATTTTAAACTGCCGCACATTTCTTGTAATAGTTCCTAACAAGGTCGCTATAAAGAACTATTATCTATGCAAAAGAAATTATAATCTGTTAGTAGCATCATTTAAGGAAAGTACGCTATAGATACCTCTTAAGTAGTCATTTCATTGAGTCAACTCGTTATCTAGATGCAATTTGATGGGATTTTTCTCAAAATTTATCATTTCATTTACTAACCTTTTTTATAGACTTGCATGTAGTAAGAACACTTCTGTTGTAGCACAGAGTAATTAAAAATGAGTCATATTTGATTTACTTTACTACTTTAATCACTGCTTTAACTACAGAACGGCCTAAATTAGATTGTTTCATAACAGTAGAAATAAAAGTGAAATATTTTCTCTCTGCTACTTCTCCTACACCTAGAAGATTGTAGACAGTGGAACATATTCAGTTAACAATTTATTCAATAATCTTGTCATTCTGCTCAGATGTTAAAATATATGCATAAGTGGTATTGAAAATGTGAGGGGTCTGAATGATTTCTGAGCACCTACTCTCCTATTCCTACCAGAGCAAGTGCTGAGAGGGTAAAAATGGTGATGGGTGATAAAAATCTAGAATGTAATACTCATTTTTATTTATTTTTTTTTTTTTTTGGTGGTGCCGGGGATCGAACTCAGGCCCTTGTGCTTGCAAGGCAAGCACTCTAATCACTGAGCTAAATCCCCAGCCCCTAATACTCATTTTTAAATTTAACAAACATTGAGTATGCAGTGGAAAGATACTGCTAAAGAATTCAGAGATACAGTAATCAGGTATTGAAAGAAAACATACAGCATGAGAAAAGTCAGAAATCAGTAATTTTGAGAAAAGATAAAGTTCCTTATATGCAAAGGGTGCACACACATGACACAGAAAAGAAAATGCCTTTAAGTTTTCGTAATCAAGAGACCCAGAATTAAATAGAAATGTGGAAAAATACCTTCAGCGCCATTATAATACAGCAAGTCCCCGACTTACGAAGGAGTTCCCATCCGGGAGAACAATCATAAATCCGGTTTGTTTGTAAATCCGACAAAGTGAGTCATACAATTTTGATGCAGATATACAATGTAAAGCATTAAAAAACTAAACATAGACTCAAAAAATGCTGTAAATAAAATATTTTTATGTTCGCAGTTACCTTAGAGTGGTGGCACAGTCCAGTACAGTATTTTCCCTTTGGTTTTCGTGGTTATTGCTTTGTTTCCTAGCAGTCCCCTCCACATCACCGCTGCTTTCCCTCTGGCTTCCAGACATCCTGGGTCTGACTGAGCACTGTACAGTGAGCGTACCGCAGCACAGCTGTGCCAATGTCCGGCAGACACCTGAGCTACTTCTGCAATTCGTTCACATCTAAGAATGTTCATAATGGGAGGTTTGTTAGTATCTGTGACAGAAATACAGAGAACTGCTCACTATATTCAATACACAGGGTAAAACGATGGCAGTGTCCTTCTCTACTGAATGAAGCCTTTATTGCCTCATTCGGAATACTTCGTGGTCCGACTGCGATCTCTTTAACTTTCTTGTCTGACTTATTTAGCACTAAACACAAGGCAATTTACACATTAGACTTTTCCTCTCTTGCGGTCTATTTTTCTGTGCTTGCTGTTCTCTCTGCCTTCAGTAATGCAGTCAAAGAATCAGGATCAAGAAGAAGAAGAAACCCAGAAAGGGTGAAATTTCAAAGTCCAGGCTCAGCCGTATACCATGAGGTTCACAAGAGTGTAATAGAAACTTGAGAGTGCCCCTTCTTGAAAGAAAGGGACCTGGCTTTCATTCTCTTGTATGAGTCACACTGTGGCTAGTAGCACCCTATGGAGGAGGGGCTGTAAAACTTCTAGGTATTCCTGGATCTTCTCCTCTTGTGCTGGAGAAAAATCCTCAGAATGTCCCATGAGTGAGACTTTAACCATGCTAATGGGGAGCTGGCAATGTTTCCTACCTGTCTGACCTATTCTCTAGGTCAAAATTAATTTCAATCTTTTTTCATATCTTTGATGCAGTGATTATATTTCTCTTGACGTTTAACGTGCGCTGTTCTATATCATCATTATTCACCTACTAGATGTACAGTGCAAGATGCTAGTTATTTGAGTGGTTTATTTTATCTGTAATTACCTTAGGAGCGTAATGATCTGAGTTTATACTATGTGTTATTATGTGAACATCTAGGCCCAAAATCAATAGGGATGGGTACTGCCTTGAGACTTTATGGTATATAAATGTATACTGTATGAAATGAAGACTATAATTAACTTTGAAAAGAGGAAGAATCCATAAGTTTCAGTCTCAGACCTGAAATCCAATCTCAGTTGATCTATTTTCTAATGGGATGACTGTGGACAAGTGACCTAGTGACATACTGGCAAGTAACTTGTCTGAATCTAAACTTCCTCATCTTAAATGAATAATATTTTTCACAGTTTTTTCCTGCGCCATCTGCATGTGATTATAGCAGATTTTCAGTTAATACACTGTGCTCCCCTTCAAATCCCTTTACATACTGAGCACAACTGTGAGTAAAAAATATATTTATGATGCTGATTAGCTTATTAACTGCGTGAGAAGTGTGACTTGAGAAACGGAGGAAGGACAGAACTTTATTTTCAGTGACTCATTCATAAAGTTTGAGTAGAAAATAAGAGATAAATACCAATATGCATATATCCTAACTTAAATGTTTTTAAATAAAATCAGTGCACATGTAACGCACAATTTCATGGCATACTGTTCATAATTGACAATGTATGAGAAGTTATAAATATTCTTTCAGAAAATCAAATCATGGTAAAGTATGGTAATATTCGGGAGCCACTAAAGTTTGTGATTTCTAGAGATTCTGTTGTTATCTAATACTTTTTCTCATTGATATTGTTCAACGGAATCACTTAGATTTTAAAATATTCTCCTACAAATCAGTTTCCAAACATGGTTTCAAGACATATTTCCAGTGGAGCGCCTGGAGGGTCCAAAGAAGAAAATCAAGAGCTGATACTAAAACTTGTGATTAGCCTGCCGTGGCGGATAGAAGACCAAGTTGTAGAATTCATACATCAATTTGGTTTGGTTTTCCTTTTGGCTCTTGAAAAAATTAAATTGTACATGTGAAAAGCGATATATATGCCACTGAGCTTGTTTCCCTGTCTTCTGAATTTACTGTGAATATACACTGCCATACAAATCAAGAGGGTCTATACTGCCCTCTGAAAACTATCATCTTGTGGCTAGTTCTAAGGCAAAACCAGCCTTACTGTCCCTCTGTGCTTCTTGTCCTTCCAGGTGACTAATATGCACAGTGTAACCTGATAAACTCCAGAGAGCAGTATATATATTGTTACTTCCAATATATATAGCACATGTTCATAAGCAAATGTATATATGTGTTTTTAAAATAAGTGATTTTTGTATTAAGTATTTTAAATTCTATTTCCTCAAATGTTTGCTCCAGTAGAGGGATTCTCTGACATATATTTTAAATGCAATCTCAAGTGGAAATGCTGACCATCAAAGCAGGGAGGCTTTCCCCACTGGATTTATTTTTGGTAGTTAGCTTTCTAGAATTTTCTTGCTTTTCACGTCTCTGTTGTGACGGATTATGCTTTCAGCCCAAAATAGCTACTCAAAATATTCGGAGTTTTTTGACACTTCTCAATTTTATATTGTAGACTGTGGCACCTATTGATTTTGTACAACTCATGTTAATTTGGGGTTTTCAGTTTGTGTTAATGTAGCTGCCCATCATTGAAAAAACAAGTGTCTTCAAGAAATTAGAGACATAGCTTGTCTGAAAATCTGCAAAGTAATTGTTTATCACTGATAATGAGATCATTAAATTCAACTATACTTTTTTGCATCAAAGAGTTGTGGCAATTTAAAGCCTTACTAAGTAGCATGATAAGGTACTATATTATAAATGAATCTGAATGTGGCTTGCATGTAGAACGAGAAATTCAGGTTTTATACAACCCAAAGTGCACCCCATATTTGAATCATTGTGACTGTTTCACAATGCTCCAAATGTTCTTTTAGGATGACTAATTTCCACTTTCTAAGGCAGATATTTCTTGTAGTGCAAACACGCGCACAGAAATTTAATTTGCTTGGTGATTCAGCACCTGTATCATAACTGAAGAACATTTACATCTAAAGCAGCGACTCTCCAACTTTAACGTACAGTGCAGTCACCTGCAGGTCTGAGCACACAGATGGCTGGATTCCACTCACAGAGTCTTTGATTGAAAAGAGCTTGAGGATTTGTGTTTGTGATCAATTTCATTGATGCTGCTGCTCCCGGGATTGCATGTCTTCTAAGACTTGCCCCTCGCTCTCATCCTGGTCCAGTCTCCAGTCACCCTCACGTGGGCAACTATGGTAGCATCCTAACTTGAGTCAGTGCTTTTGGTTTTACCTACCCCCTCCAGCCACTTTTCCGCTCAATAGCCAGAGAGTTCCTTTGAAAACATTGTATTAGTTTCTCTCTGCCTAGTGACAACATGTCATCTTTAAAACAAAATTCACATTTTTAAATTTCCCTTTAAGATTTGCCTTCACGGTCCTTTGGCCCCCCCATTCTACCTTATTCCCTACCTTCCCGCACCCTCCTATTCACCCTGCTTCAAGTTGACTGGTCTTTCTTGTTTTTCCGGACTAACTGTGCCAAACATGTTCCTAATGCAGGGCTTTTACACTTAATTTTTCCATCGTCTGGAAGGATCTATGCATTTTCCCCACAGACATTTGTATATCTTCCTCTCTCGTTGCATATTCCCATTCAAGCTTTCCCTGACCGTGCCATCTAACATGGCGCCGGCTTACTGGCTCTTAGACTTTCATCTGTCATAGGGCTCCCCATGTTCAAATTGATGCTTCTTAAAAATGCAAAATTTACATTGCTCACTGTTATAACCTCAGTACTAAAGTATTCTCTGGCATTGAAATTGTATTCAGTAAGCACGCAATAACTGAATTAATAGTTGGAGAAATGTCTCTTTGTCTCTTCTTCCTTCTACTTCAACCAATTAATTATTTGGTGTGTAAGTTCCTATATCTTCCTTGCCACCAGGTTTTCCTGTATTTTTCATTGCTTACATGTAGTCCTCTCAGTCAGTTTTTCCATATGCACCTCAACTCTAACCTGACTCCCTTAATTGACAGTAAATCTTTGGTCCTTTATAAGAGTCTAAATAAATACAAATACGCATTTGTGTGCACACACATGATTAAGATCTTTTGGCTTTTCTTTTTGGACTACTAATTCTAAAGTCTGTATACCTTTCTTATTTTTGGTTAGCACACATTAAGTTCTGTAGCATTCCAACTTGACATTTCACTCACTTGACTTAGCTGTAAACTACTGACTCAAATAGAACATTAACTGCCAGTTAAAGACTTGGATTGATTGGTTGCTTGATTGATTGAGTGATTTATTTATTTATTTATTTATTTATTTATTTATTTATTTATTTGTATGAGTATATTTTAGTTCTGGAGACAGAAAGTTGTCATGCAAAAATACCCTTAATTGTTTAGTCAAAACACGGCTTCTTTTATATTATTTACTCTTGACTGTTGCTGGTATCAAAGAATATTATTGTCCATGCAAGCAGACCATATTTTGGCATATCCATCAGAAAACACACGAATTGAAATTTTCCCACCAAATTCTATAAGGCTCTATCAGGCACAATTGATAACAATTACACATTCAGTGTTAAAGATAATTCCTGTTTCCAAGAGCTTTGACTCTGACATAGCTTCTTAAGCAGATGTTTTGATCTCTGAATTCATCTTTCTTTTCTCTCCACTCTTACAGTGAATTAACCTAGTTGTGTCTATAAATTAATTTAAATATCTGATCTTTCAGAATTATAGTCTTGTATTCCCTCATAATTATTTTCCCTAGATTGTCCATGTAGTTCATCAAAACCTAGCCAACATTGGACTTACCGTATTTCTCCCAAAGAAGCTCATATTCATGACCCTGGTTTGGTTCGGGTTAAGGGGACAATTATTCTTTCGATTATACACATAGCATTAGAAACACAGAGGTAGGTGGGTAGATGCAATTGTTAAGACTTGTTAAATTAAGTAGCATATGAATATATAGCATATAATGGTTATATATTTACCCTGTCATTGTCAAATTCATATAATTTTCATAAATATTGGAAACACGTGTGACATTTTTGGCATAACTCAGCTAAGAATGATAATTGATTTAACTCAGTTCCACTGAGCAGTTTTCATTCACCTTTATGTGTGTACAATGTCATACCACCCAAAACACAAATGTCTTCACCTTTTTAAGTCATATTTGCAAATATTCTTGGTTAAACCTTTTTTTGTGGTCATACATACTCGAAAATTATACCATTTCAGTATGCCTTTCTCTTTTTATTCTCTGGATTCCTCAATATCTGTATCTTTCTAAAATCCTTGGGAGTTTTATGTGCGTGCTTGTGTGTGTGTGTGTGTGTGTGTGTGTGTGTGTGTGCGCGCCTGTATGTGTGGTAGAAGATGAGTATACTATTTCCTCCCTGCTTTCTTTTTCACAACGGCCTCATCTCTTTCAGACTTCTTGGGTATATATGGCAATATTAACTATTATTGGTGTGAGAAGTAACTCATTTTTTAACTTTCCTTTTTTGGGACAGGACCTCACAGTGTAGTCCAGGCTAGCCTGGAACTAGCAGTATAGTGCATGCTGGCCTTGTACTCACGATCCTCCTCCCTCAGCCTCACAAGTGTTGGGATTATATGCCTGTGCTACTGTGCCTGGAAGAAGAAATTCTTAATCCACAATGATAAATCAAGACCAGAGATGTTGCCCATGGCCCCTTCATATTCTGATTTCACTTCACCTTTCTTTTCAGCCACCAATTCAATTGCCAGTCTTTAAAGTCTGACTTAATCTTGCCACGTCTTCTCCCTTTACTTATCACCAGTGTCATCAGTCTGTTTTATATACTCAAGATCTTCACAAGTCTTTTGTATAACCACATAATTTCCTAAACAACTTCCTATTCCTGTTAATCATATCGCCTCGAATTAAGTAAATCATTCCAAAAGTAAGGGCTAGTAATGTTAGTCTACTGCTTTACAACCTTCAGTGAATATGCATTGGTCACAATTTTAAGTTAAATTTTCTTGCTTTGGTGTTTAGTGACTTCACATCAAATGGAGCTGCTGTTGTGTTTTGGAACTCTCTCTGACACTTTCTTGGTTCTATTTGAAGTAAATTATGCCACATGCCTCCAGTGCCCTGTAGGTTAATACCTTTTTCATTTGTTGATATATTTGTGTTCTTTCCTTGAACAAATTGTCATTTTATTAATTTCATGTTATAAAAGTATTATCTCTTTAAAATTATCATCTATCACTCAAGATCTTGTGAAATGTAAACTCTAACATAAACTTCATCACACCTTACCCATCTCGGTGTGATATCCTTTTTCTTTCCTTTGAACCAGGACCATTTGATGATCTACATTAGCAATTACCTTTTATTTTTATGTATTATGTAGCATTGACTGTATGTACTTTCGTTTCTTACCTTTTTTTTTTTTTTTTTTTGGTGCTGGGGATCGAACTTGGGGCCTTGTGCTTGCGAGGCGAGCACTTTAACCATTGAGCTAAATCCCCAGCCCCATTTCCTACCTTTTTATTCCTCAATGTAAACCTCAATCCTCTGAAGGATAGTAATGATATCTCACTTATTTTTGCCATGATAAGATATGTAAACTTTTTAATTAGATCCTTATTCTGAAACAGTGTAAATCACTATTCGTTGGACATAGAGAAGGTTTCCTTAAACTGTATCCCAATGCGAGGTTCCATGATAGCATAATCGATAATTAATGTTGCTTCTATTATGCTCAGAATTTTTTACTTCTAAAAAATTTAAAATCCCAGACAGTTTCTGTCCCAGTGATTTGCACATATATCCACATAATCTGGTATCCCCTGGATATATTGGTCTTTTTCACCGAAGCCAGATAGTTTAGTTCTATGATCCCAGCATCCAATTTAGAATATTTGATTATCATGAACTGACTGAAGTGCTAACTATTCAAAATCAGAATGATTTAGAACAGATGGAGGAGCCAAAAGCATGGAGCATGGAACACCTGTGAATTATATCCAGATCAGTCACCAATCACATTCTGGGCTCCATTCAAGGTGTTGACTTTGATCTTTTTCCAATTGTAAATGCTTCATCCAAAACAACTGTGATATTGGCATAACTTTTTCAGGAGTTGCCCAGGACAAAAATAACAAGGTTCCCCAGACTAGGGCTTAAACTCATTACAGTTCGGTTCCTCTGTAGATGATGAAAGAGTTCTCCAAATTCAGAATTCTAACCTGGTGTTACAAATATGTAAAGCAATTTTAACATACACTTATAAACTCAGGGCTGTAATAACAGCTTGTGCGTTGTTTTTCTGAGATAGCTTAACAGTTATCATTGCCTGGAAATGGATGTTGTCTTGGATAGAAGCCACTTTAAGATCTGGCTAAAATGCGAGCTCATTTCTGTGAAGAGTTCTTATGTTTAGGTGTGTTTATTCTTTACTTCTCTCATTGTCTTGGCAAGCGAGCTCCATTGTACTTTCTTTAGAGTGCTAACACAATTTTATATTTATATATGTGTATATATACACACACACAGGTACATACATATACACATACATATACATCATGGAAAGAAAACCGTGTATAACTATTTTAATATTAAATTACGGAGCCATCATGAGATTAATACACGTAACCTTTGACCTCTACAGTTAAAAGAGGTGTTCAAAGTGATGGCCGTTAGCTTCCAGACGCTGATTAGTACGGCACGCTGCTCAGATGTGGCAGACTGTCTTTGTGACAGCCTTACAGTGCGCGTGGTGCTAGAACATAAGGAAGGCTTGACTTACTAGGTATTATTTTCCTGCCGTTTCTCACGGTGCCGGGGTCTGCACTTCGTGTGCTCATGTGTAAAGGAAAGCAGCACAGTTGCGGAGACACTGCGGATGGAACTTGTGCCACCCAGTAATTGCTGAGGTTAGTTGGGCTGACACAGCAGGCCTGGCACTCATGTTTATTTCCCTCACATCTCCACAAGGGATTTCTTCTTCGGCCAGCATGCATGCAGCTTCCAACTGTGACTCTGTTGTTTGGAACTTATGGCAGTGTAATGGTAACATCATTATGTACAGGTAAGATACTCACACTAAATCAAGGTACACTTTTACCTGCATTGTCCACACTGGATTATAATACCTTTTTTCTCTCTCCTTTTTTCCCTATTATTTGTCTTTTATTTTGTATATATTATTTGTCTTATATTTTGTGTCTATATATGATACTATATATTATATATATATTGAGTCGATCAACAGATGAACAAATAAAGGAAGTGTGGTATTTATACACAATGGAGTACCATTCTGCCATAAAGAAAGATAAATTTGAGTCATTTGGAGGAAAATGAGTACACCTGGAGACCATAATATTAGGTAAAGTGGCTCAAAAACACAAATTTAAATATTGTGTGGTTTCTCTTATATGAAAATTATTGATACATAGCAATAAAAGATAGTATGAAACAGAGAGAGAAAAAGGTATTATAATCCAGCAGCACAGACAATGTATCTAAAAGTGTATCTTGACTTAGTGCAACTGTCTTACATTTTTTTTCTGTTCTTTGGCCCATTAGTGTGGTTTTAAATCTGTATACACAATAACTAACTTTATAAAGTCTTATAAGTAAATGGATCTGATGCTAGAAGAATAAAAGGAGGTGAAGGAAAGGGGGAGAAAAGCATCAAGATATGTACATGTACCAACTCACTACAGTGTATATAGCCATTATGTAATACAAAGTTGTACTGATAAAATTCAGAAAAACAAACAAACAAACAAACCAAAAACTGTAGCCTTTGAACAGCATCTTCCCTTTCTCCATACCTCTTCTTCTATCCAGTCTCTGGTAAATTCCTTTCTACTCTAATTTTATGAGTCTGACTTTTTACACTCTGCATATGATTGTGATTGTTGAGTATTTGTATTTCTCGAGCTGTATTGTTTCACTTAGCTTAAAGTCCTCCAGTTCCATCCATGCTGTCACAAATGAGAGATTTTTGCTTTGTTAAGACTGTATAGTATTCCATCATGTATATATACCATATTTTCTTTATCTGTTCTTCCACTGATGGACACTTACATTGCTTTTGTGTTTTGACTACTGTGAATAGTACTGAAGTGAACATAGGAGTACAAACAATCTCTTTAACGTACTAAGTGTAGACTCCCTGGATCATGTGATAATTCTGTAGTTTTAGATTTTCAAGAAATCTTTATACTGTTTTTGAAAATAGCTATACAAAGTTATATTCCCACCAACAGTGTAAAAGCTTTCCCTTTTCATTTGCCAGAACTTCCTATCATTGATCTTTTTATAATGGCCATTTTAACAGTTATCTCCCTCATAACTAGTGATATCGAGCACATTTTCATAAATCTGTTGACCATTCATGTTGTTTATGAAATGTCCATTAAGTTCATTTACTTATTTTTTTTTCATTTGCTTATTTTCGAATTGAGTTATTTATTTTCCTATTGTTGATTTTTTTTTTTTTAGTTCCTTATATATTTTGGATATTAGTCCCTTGGCAGCGGTGTGGTTTGCAATAATTTCTCCCAACTGGTGTTTTGCCTCTTCCCTCACTTGTTCCTTTGGCTGTACAAAGCTTTTTTAGTTTGATGCAGTCTCATTTGTCTGTTTCTTTTTTCCTGTGCTTTTGGAGTGCTATCCCACAAATTGTTCCAAGAACGGCATCATGGCACTATTTCCTTGTGGTTTCTTCTAGCAGCTGTATAGTTTTAGGTCTTATGTTTGTCTTTTCTCCATGTGGAATGATCTGTATATGGTATCTGTAGGACCAATGAATACAGTAGTTATTTTGTTGTTTGATTTGGCTATTTCTCTTACCTTCTACATTTGTCCTCCAGTCAGCCAACTGTTAGAAACCATTCAAATTGGGCACTGCAGTGGGTGTGAATGGGGGTGATTTAAAGAATTTATGGGAGGAAGGCACTGTTTCTTTTGGAGAAAAATAAAAACTAGCCCATTGGTACTTTCCCCTACTTGAATCGACAGATAATCTACTTTATCAACATCTTTGATTACAAGTCACTTTAAAATTATGATGTTTGTTAATGGCAAGCAATATGTAGTATTACTTATAGGTATTACTAACATATGGTTCGTTATAACTTTCTAGACCTTTAAGTTGATGATATTGCATTGTGTGAAACGAATCACGAATTACACAATAATATAACTTTAATAAATATGTTTTTATCATCGAGTATTAGATATACTTATTTCTGAATGTGTCTCACAGAGGAGGGAGTTTTGGAAGGGACACTAGATTGAAAGCCAGGATATTTTGTTTCTAGTCTTCATTCTTCTTGTTTTGTGACCTTACCATAAATAAGTTATGAAAGTTCTCTATTTTCTACTTTATATGTAAATACGATTTTTAAAAGTATAACTGGAATAAAAACATGATAAACACCAAGCATTTACTACCTGTTGCATACCAAGTACTGTATCTGTTTTATACATTTATACATTTTACCCTATAAAGTGTGATTTATTATAAAGTTTTTGAATAATTAAGATTTGAAATACCAACTTGAGTAAGATACTCTACTCATTTTGATAGTCTTTAGGGGAAAAGATTCAGCAAGAAGTTTTTATGAGCTGTTAAGTTTTCATTTGGGATAGGTCATATTCCCAAGAATTTTAAATAATAATAAATGAGAGAAACTGTTTTTTTCATATGAAAGAAAGATGATTGAACACAGGTAGAGAGGATGTGGTAGTATTGTGGATAACCACCAGAGTTACTTACAGATCTAAATTGTAAGATGTTTAAGAGTTAACATGATGAGGTTCAACTTTGAACAGATCGCTTATTGAAATAAGGATAAATTTAATTTATGAATAGCTTATGATGCAGTATGTCAACTTACAAGATTCTTGAGATCTCAGTCTGTATTTTACTGACTTTGTCTTTTTTAGATCCTCAACATATGAGATGGTTTTCTACAATGGAAAACCTGGTCATTCTCTGAAAAACAGTTAAGTTTTGTGATGCATTCTTTCATAGCACCAACCTTAATTCTAAGAACAGTACTCTATGGCTATGGCTTCATGCATTTGGACACTCGGGGAAATTTTAAGTATATATCCTAAGGTGCATAGCAGAGTTAAATATGCCAGTAATTGTCAAAGGCTGCTAGCTGACTAGCACACACAGCTGCATCTCTGTCTCATTCACTAATGTTTAAGCCATGTGCCCTGGTCCTCAGTTTCTAGGACAGCTGTTACCTCTGTAGGACTTTTGGCAGCTGCCTCAGGCACAACGCAGAGAGCAGGTCTAATGTGGGAGTGGTTGCTGATTTAATATTGGAGCTTCTTTTACAAGAATATATGTAATTTAGAAAATTTATAAAATAAGGAAACAACTTCTGTAACAATACATGTTACGGTTAATATATTCTATTTATTGCATCTGTATTACAGAATGACTAGAATCGAATGTCTTTGGGTCTTCAGTCTTCCCCGCAAACATATTTACCTCGTGATGGTTATGAATAAGTATTCTTCAGAGATACAGCATTCTTAGATATGATGCTCATGTTTCACGAGTGGCAAATTTTGTGCACCTAGTAAGGCGCCGAGACTTGTCCTAAATTAATATTAGGAGATGAGTGGCACTGCATGCACATCTGTTACATTTACAATAAAATGCTCTTCTTTTTTCTTGTGTATGAGACAAGAGTCAATCATAAAGAGTACTTACAAGCTGCAAATAATTTTGTTAGGTCTGTTTATCTTTAGTAAAATAGTTATTTTGATTGCAATTTTGTCCTTAATTGTAAAAGTAGTCAGTCCCGTGTTTCAGGGTTATATAGAAAATATTGTATATTATTCAGTGAAATAATATACAGCATCGACTTGAGATTATAAAAGAATAGTGATCAAGGTGTCGAAGATGCCCTCAGTCAATGCGAATAGTTTAAAAGTACAGATAATAGCAAAAGACATGTGAAAGCCCCTCACCTGGGAATAGCTTCTCTTACAGGCTAGCTTGAAGGCATGAAGTGGGCAAAGGCAGAACTCCCCAGTAAATCGTTCGAGACCTTCCTCCAGGTTTGTTTATTTTGTTTATTCATTTATCCATTTGTCCGTTTATTTTATTAGCATTCATTGAATTCGGTACATTCCCTGCTATGTACTGAATGCTTTTAGAATAATTTATTATTTCAGTGCACTTTTAGTATGATTATTTCAGTGAATTCCTTTAAACATCATCTTTTATTCTTTGCCTAGTACTATTAAAGGCTACATACATTTCCACAGCAACTTTTTGAGTATTATCATTCCCACTTTCTACTTCAGGAAATTAAGAATTAGAATGATAAGATAATTTAGTAAGATCACTTAGTCCAAAATACTAAAGCCAGAATTTTAACTTCTTTTTCCAGTAGTTGTGAACTGTAAAATTACCCCCAAATCTGAGGTTATGAGAGAAGGTGGAGGTGATGAAGACAAATATGTCAAGGAGAGTTCTGTTTCTTCTTCAAATACCTGCACTTTCACAGTTTGTACTAATCACAATTTCATCCTGCTATTGCGTGGCCTGGGTATATAGAAACTTTGAAATGGGATACTAAAGTGGCAACCCACCACTCTTAAGAATTTAGGTCTGAGAGAGGCTGAGAAAAGCCAGCTTAATCCTACAGTGCTTCACAAAATCAAAACCAGGACTAATTTCTAATCTGTAGTAAGTCTAGTACTGTGGTAATATTTTTTCTATGACAGAAAAATCAATATAAACGCACACTTTGAAATTCAAAAATTTCTTAAACTATGTGTTATTCTTCCTCAGACCTCTAAATATCCTTGATTGTTTTCTTACTTGCTTTCATTAGATATATTTTACCAGTCTACTTCCTTTCACAGAGTAGTTGACTTCATCAGAGTTACATATGTCATGGCTCATGAACCTGTACATTGCAATGTACTGAGACTATACAACACTTAATTCTTATCATTAATCCTATTTGTATATCCAGTTTTATTGAAATGTCTGCATGTTTATCATCTTTGAACATAAGAGACATATGTGTAAAGAGAGAACCAAGAATTCTAAGCTAATTTTTCTATCTCATTTCTCAAAAACTATGTATTTAAATAAAATATTGATAGTATACCTCCTTTACAGATAAGCACCCATCTCAGATACTCATATATTCAAATCACCATGTGACTCACAGTAAATATTCTTGATCTGAGATGAATGAGAACTTTTTATAGGGGCCAGAAAAAAGTGAGACTATTTTTATAAAAAGAAGAATGCTTCAGTAAGAATGGTAGCTCAGTGGTTGAGTACTTGCCTAGAGTGGGCAAGACTCTGGGTGAAATTCCAAGGAACACAACATAAGTAAAACACAGAGTAATAGATAAGCTATTGTAAGTGCAAGGGAAATATCAGAACAGCTATTATGTCTATTCAGGTCTCTGTGTAAAACTAAATTACTAAAGCAGAAATTAAGCTACCAATGTTACTTTCTATAATATAATAGTATCTGGGTTAGACTGGCTTTCTTCTACATAGCAAAAAATTTAATCTAGTTACTTCCAGGTGAACTATGACAATATGCTTTTGTTTGTTTGGATGGTTGTTTATTTGCCAGCATGCATTTCATGTTTTGATTCAGGAATGCAGGGGATTTCTGCCTCTACGTTTCTCCCTGGGATTGGCCATAGATTTGGGGGGTTACTTGTAATAAGATGGATGGGGAATGGGGAGGACCTTATAATAATGCCACTTTGGTGCTGGGAAAAATGTATCTGGCCTTGTCTTAGAAATTTCTCCATCTTTCTTGGGTGTCATGGGAAATTTAGGGACACTTTCTATAGCCATAGAGGGTCTACGTACTTGAGCACTCTTTTTTATATGTGCCCTACTATCGTTTATACAAATATCCACAAATATCATGCCATGCAAGAATGAAAAAAAAATCAATTGAAAACCTATGTTTTTCTTGGCTTTACCCAAGGAATGAACCATAATTCGCCTGTACTCTTAGATCACCCCAAATTTGTCTGGAGTTTTTATCATTCTGGAATGGAATAACACTAGACCCTCCCTCAGGATCTCTTTATCTCGGCTCTCACAACCTTTATCTAATCTCTAAAGATATAGTAGTTTGAAATCTTTTATCTGTTTCCAACCTATTATTTGATATACACATTTTCCACCTATGCCTTCCAGGCTTAGCTTTTTTGTATTGCAAAATACCTGCATCTTGCTAGTACTATAACTTGGTTCTTAAGGTTTTCTCTGCTATGAATTTCAAAAGAAGTTTTTAATTCAGAAGCCAGTTTTGATTTGATGAGTGACACTAATTGAATGAGTAGATGCATATGTGCGGAGCAAAGAAACTGAGTACAAATAGTTGGCGGTTTGCAGAATGTATTGTGTTCCCTGTATGTGTTTGTAATATCCCATCGGGAAGGCAGGGGAGACGCTCTTTTATGGCACCAAGAGTGTCAACGGCAGGATAGTGATAAGGCACTTTTTCTCAGACTTGGAACGGTGGACACTTTAGACAGGATAATATTATGTTATTTGGTCCATCTTGTGCTTTGCAGAACGTTTAGCAGCGTCATTGTTCCCTGTCTGCTTGATATCAGTATCCACTTATTTTTCCAGCCATTACAACCCAAAGCCCCTCCAGGGAGCGTCAGCTGTGCTAAATGGGCGGGGGTGTGTAGCCCAAGTGGAGACACACTGACGATGAGGGATGATGTTCCGCTCTGTGAAAGCAGGCGTTTTAGCACGGATCACATATTCCACTTGAAGCAAAATGTCTAAAATTGAATTTTGAACTATGCTTCAAATTTAGCATTTATTAAGCATTTATAATTACCATGACATGGTCTAGCCCAGTAGGCTATTTTTTAAAGTGGTAGTCCAGGGACGACCTGTGACAAATCTCTGTGGCTCTTATTAAAACTGGAGATTCCTGCGCGCACCCTAGACTGAGGATATCAGACTCTGGCGGGGGTCCCTTAAGAATCGGTGTGTTTAGCACATTTCCCAGATGCTTTTGAGTAATTCTGACCTCCTAGGAGTATCAATCATATAAATTAGCACACTTTTAGTGTGTTATAGTCTAACTTACGGTAAGGAATAGAAACATATAGAAAACAGACAAGGGATGTAAGGGACTGATGGAGGATACAGAGAAAATAACAGTATAGATGTAAATGAGCAGCTCCTCTTGCCTTCCCTACTCAGTTAATGGGAGAAATGTCCATGTATCGGTCACTGTTTTTCTAATTGCTTTTGTTCGACTATGAACATCCATTACAGTACCAATTTTGTTGTTGTCACAAACAGGTTATTTTAGTTATGAAAATATCTTTAATTCGTTTTAAGGATATGCTTAAAGATTTTAATTGTATAGATGCCTACCTCTTAGAAGATAAAAGTGTATTAAACCATTAAAACACCACATATATTCCTTTAAACTTTGACCGAAGTAAACCGTTTACAGGATATTTATCTCTTGTGGACCTTTTGATCCACAGGTCTTCTATATCTGCTTGCATAGATATGAAACTGTCCTAGATGATCATTTGAGGTACAGCTAGATTTTACGATCCACTGATGTATTGTTTCTTTCAGATAGAATCCTTGTTGTTTATATAAAAAATCCTCCTTTGAATTCAACAATATGGGAAACTTCGTGTGGATGACTTTCTGGTGAATTAAATGTAGGTGTGTACTGTTGTCATCTTTATATTAACACTTCCTTAAGTATATAACCATATAATTCAAAGGAACCACATAAGTTAAAAAAGATTAAAATGTAAAATAGTGGTTAGTCTACAGATTAATCATTCTTATTCTAAAACTTTGAGGAAGACAATGACCCTTGGTAGTAGGAAAAAATATTAATAAAGGTGATGAAAAAGTGGTAGCAACTAAAAAAAAGTAAAGTGGTAAGAGATAGTTATGAAATCTGTTTATATGTAAACAGACCATGGTTCAAAAATTATTGTGTGATTTCAAGGTGTATATTTATGAGTTGTTGTATATATGTGCCATTTTTCATTTGTCCAATTCCCAAAAGCAATGGATTGAATAATAACAATGAGACAGTGCTGATTTGGGGGGATTATTTTTTCTATCTTCCAGATTAAAAGCATAAGTAAGTATACACTATTCAAAATTAGGACAAAATTTGCTTTATTGTAGGCTGTATTAGAGTTCTCCAGAGAGAACCGATAGGATAGATGAGATCAAAGGAAGGAAGGAAAGAAGGAAGAGAGAGGAGGAGAGAGGGAGTGTGGGAAGAGAGAGGGCGGACCCAGGGATGTGCACGAGGCACTTTATTAGGAAATTGGATCACACAGTTACACAGTCTAAGAGGTCTTACGATAGGCTTTCTGCAAGATACAGTTCCAGGAAAATTGCTGGTGTGGTTGCCCAGGTCAGAAGCAGGGAAGCTCTTGGTGTAGCTCCCAGTCAGGGGCCAAAGTTCCAGAAACCCAGGGGACTGCTACTACAAGTCCTGGAGCAGAAGACCAGAAGACCTTGAGTTCTGATGTCCAGGGGTAAAAGGTGGCTGTCAGACTCCAGATCAAATTGAAATAGGAGGAGGAACAGAGAGACCCAACTCGGCATTCTTCTGCTTTCCTTTCTATGTAGGATACCAGTTACTGGACAGTATCCACTACACTAAGAGCAGAACTTCCCCATTCAATCAACCAAATAACATACCCGTCTCCTCCAGAGACGGCTTCATGGACTACCTAGAGATGATGCTTTACCAGCTATTTAGATATCCCTTAATCAGTTGACACCTGAAACATTATCACAACCTTTATAAACTCTATAGCTGGTACCATATATGTTTGATAAAAGCAATATTTGCATTAAATGTCAGCACAGTTCTAGTCTACCAAAAATCAAAACAGACATTATTTTAATAAATATATATTATAGTTATATTGTTTTGATTAAATATTTTAGTTGAGAAAAACACATTTTCTTTAAATTTGATGCTACGTAGGTTAGTTGTATGACAAAATAATTAGATTTGTACCATTGTAAGCAAAACATCTGTATTTGAATGTGCGTGAAGACCCTTTGAGAGGACCTGGCTAAGTTGATTTCAGCTCAGTGCCCCCTGAAGGCAAGCTGTATTTTGCCATCGAATGCTAAGTGTCATTGTAAATTGGAGTAGAGCAAGCTGAAACATGCACTCTTGGAGTCCTTGGCTTTATTTAGATATCTGGAGAGCTTAGCTGTCACACATTGATCTTGTACCTCCTGCCTGTCATCTCCTGGATGCTTGAGGACAATTCAGAAGGCACCTGCATGTATCAGATTTACCAGGCTAAAAATTCCTTGTTATTTTTAGTCAAGTGATGCTTCAAGCTAAGGCAGGTTTAAGCAGCTATACCTGAATATCTCTGAAAATACGTTATCTTATTTTGATTTTTAAATTTATCATTTTTCTTTCTCTGCTTCGGAGTTAATGTAAGTATCCTTTACCAGGCAGCCAAGTACTTTCTCATTCACATCCAAGAATGCAGAGTTCGTCTCTTAAGAATGTAACCATGAACTGTTGACCTGGCTTCCTGTTCCCTGGCAGACATCTGAGTGTGGAAATTCTGCGAAGTACTGCTACTAAAATAGATTTATTTCATTGGTATATAATTTTCCTGAGAAGTGTGTGCGTGTGTGTGTGTGTATAAATAGATAGATAGATAGATAGATAGAGGGGGGGAGAGAAGGAGAGAGAAACTAAAGGCAAGGAATTTCTTAGTTAAGAAATAAACATTTAAATTATCTAAAGCTTTCTTTCCCAGTAAACATTGCTAGGAAAGTAACTTGTTTATGTTCACCAACTCAAGCCTTGCTAGGTATTATGAGAATGGCATTGTTTGGCTAAAATGATCAACAGCCTCCTGTGAGTAAATGAACAAATATGTATCCCTTAAATTCCCTAATTATAGAGGTGAATGAATTTGGACATTGACATTGTTAACAGAATCGAAAACTTAACATTTAACTTATTCTTTCCTTTACAAGTAATGTGAATTATGTTCTATTCCATGATCTGTAGGTTGCTGATATTTATGTGAGTGATATTTATGTACTTTGTAGTAAAATAGATGCTCTAGGAAGATGTTCCATATTCTCTGTACTGTGCCTTTAAGTTCTCCCTGGAATGCTGTAACTAAACATATAGATTCAAGTGCATAACTCATTAGTCTGACATTTATATCGTCATAGAAACTTCCTCAGTTACTTGCATAATTTCATTTTACCCTAAGACCTGCTTAACATTTAGAGTCCCCCAAACATGTATTCCTTTGCTAGTTTTTGCTGATTCTGCCTTAAATGTTTTGACAGGTTTACCAGGCAACTCTTATTTACTTTCTCTATATAGTAGGATGGCTCTTTGCAAATTAATTTTACATGTATCATCTTCTACCTTTCATTTCTCCAGCGAGGCTCCCATGTGCCATGTTCTCATGGCTTCTCTATTTCTCCCCTTGTAGTAGTCATCATGCATTACTTTAATAGTGGGTCTTTCTCCCGTTGACTACAAGGTCCCAATGTTTGAGACCATAGTTTTCTACTACTAAATTCATAGTACCTGAAGTAAGCTTGACCCCATTAAGAAAGAGACGCATTTTTAAATGGTTGTATAAATGATGAATAAATTCATACTGCTAAGAACCCTTGAAGTGAGTTTCTGTTATACCTTACAGATTAGGGAATTCAGCTCGAAGACTATGAGTATTAAATCCATGGTAAAATCACTGCAAGAACACTGCTGATCCTTATATTTGTCTGATGCGTTCCGAAATATCTTGCTACCTAGAGCCATATGGTGAGAGCTGTGCCTTTCATTTTTTCTCACCCAACGTTTCCACAAAAGAGATTTAAACCTTTGGATGACAAAATCATGTGCGACAAGGCATTTTCTACAATTTAAAGTTAACATCGTTGGCACAGAAACTTTGAGAACTACCTTTTGCTCTTTGACTGTCCTGCTTAGCATTGAAATTTTCTAGTTTTGTCCTGACAGCTTCTTAAAATATTCCTGATGTCTCTTTTTTAAAGTTAAATTAAATTGTCCTGGGGATGATAATATCAATGGTTTTGACTTTCATTTGGATTTCAGAATAAAATTTGCCTTGAGTTTCAGTGACTGATATTTTCCCTCAATTCCTTCTTCTTTTGTCTTAAAACTAAGGAATTAAAATTTAAATATTAATTGTATACAGCTACTTTGAGAAGCCATGGGAAGGATCTACATACACTAGAAGCTTAAAAAAAAAAAAAAAAGAGTTATCTGGCCCTATCAGTTATTTCCTATAGTAAGCATGAAGTAGAAACTAGTGCTTAAGAAAATGAGAAAAGGAATAAAAATAATGTGCTCTTCAAGGTCCCCATGAGCATTTCCATGACTGTCTTCTGAGAGACAGCATTAAATGGCAGAGGCTAAAAGTCGTTTCAGCCCTGGGCATCCTGAAAGCACGATCTGCCAGAGATGCTGATATAAACCGAATTAATTCAATCATATTATTTTCATGATGTTCTGCCCTAACTACAAGTTATTTCCAACTCATATTCTATCTTTGGTTCACCCTAAGGGAGCTACTGTGTTTTTTTGGACCTAGTTTTGACGGTTCACTTAAAAATAGTGGGCAGATATACACATTGCAAATCATCGTGAAAAGTTTCGGGTTAAACAGTATGTAAGTAAAGTTTGTTAAATTCATATCAACCTCTGTAAAAAGTAAAGCTCCTTTAATTGGAGAGCTGATTCTTCTGAAAGAGCTGGATTTAATACATATATATATATAGTTCCCGTTAATCCTACAAACTGTGTGAAAGAAAGTCTATGTGGCATTCTAATTAACATATTTCAATCCCCTTTGTATATATCTATGATATGATGATAAATGGTTATGTTGCTAATATAGATTATCAACAGGATCTTATGATGTCTATTTTGTTGCCAAAGGAATTATTCTTTCCAAATAAAATATTCGTTTAATTGATAGATGGATTTCTGTCTTATATCATGACCTTGTAATATGAGATATAAAGTGATATTTTGAAATTTTTGCATATCACTAACTTCCATTTGGAGATGATTTTGGTGTGGAATATGAGGAGACATTGAAAATAGATCTTGTATATTCGGTATGTTAATTAAAATTGGTAAGTGCATAATAGGATAATTTTTCAAGTAGTTAATGAGATTCCCACAACATTGTTTCCTAAACGTTATAGATATCAAAATTTCTTATACATCTCTGCTGACTAGTGATAATTAATATTGAGCTTTTACTATGTGTCAGGCACTTTGCTAAGTGATTTATATGTTACATAATTTGATTTTCAGTTCAATTCTGTGAGGTTTATGTTATTTGTACTTCCCCACCCATTTTTTTTGTTGTTGATGTTTTTTGGTGCCAGTGATCCAACTCAGGGCCTTGCACTTGCTACGCAAGCACTCTACACATTGAGCTAAATCTCCAGCCCCTGTACCTCCCTTTTGTAGATGAAAACTCTAAGCTCAGAATATGTCATATTAATGACCAGGAGCTAAAGTATCCATAGTATCAGAATAGAATGCAGAACATCCAAAATATGAAAATTTAGACAGCGTTTATTTACACGGATACTATCTTAAAACGTAAGAAATACGGCAGTGGAGAAACCGCAAACCAGGAGTCCTTAACCAGTCCTACCTTTTGTGACCTCCCAATGGCTGAAGTGTGCTGGGCTGCGTTTTGAGTTTTGTCTCAGAACTATGGCTAACTTTTTTCTCTTGTAGACTGTCTTTTTAATCTATATGTCGTAGTTTCACATCCACAGTGGAGAAGCTTGAAAGATACGCTCTAAGAAGTTAGTCCCTTCTTTTCCTAATACCCTCTGATTGTATCTTTTTAAAACTGAATTTTTAAGACATTGGCCTCTCAATTTTTGTAACATTTTGTGATGCTGCGATTAATTAAAGAGCAGTTTCTTGGCATAGACAAAGTGATCTTAATGACCAGATGGATCAATCGCTACTTGTGGGCAACTGAACTATGCTGGAGTTATTGGACTGTTCCTGTCCTGTGTGTCTGCAAAGGTATAGTAAGAATTCTTTACTTCGTGGGTGCTACAGTAAAACCATTGATGTTATCTGGCTTCTGACTTTTAAAATGAAGAGGAAATCTTTGATTTGTCAAATACAGCACCATTATGAAAAATAAATTGTCTGCTTCATAGGATAACACTTTTACTTTTGATAGAGAATCATCTCCATAATATCATGTTGGTGAGAAAGCTTGTGAGTTCAAATGCTCAGCATATTTAGAAGACGAAATGATAGATGAATCTCTAAATTTATTTTGATGCTACCTAAAGGAGATGATTCATACAAATATTTTTTCTTGTGTTTTGTTTTAGGTTTGGTCACTGTGTCTTAGCTTGTTCTGTAAAATGTATTATGTTTGTGATTATTCTAATAAAGGACAAAGAAACTCTTTGGAAAGATAGATTTTTAAATGTCTTTTTTTTAGAGGTGGCTTTAGATTTCAAAAACCCTATACAGGTTATCGCTTTGGACATTTGGAAAAAAATGCATATTATTGCAATAATTTATTTCCTTGTGATTTTTTACTTTTCTTCCTTTCATGACTCATTAGCACATCAGCCCAAGGAAAGCAAAAAAGGGACAAAGAAAAGCAGCAATGAATACAAAAAGTGAATTGTGCCCAAATAAATGACCCAGAATAAAAGTGTATACTCTTATAAAAAACTAGTGGTCAGGAGTTGCACAAAAGGTTGCAGACGTCTGATGCTTTCATTTAGCACCAAAACCAGAATGATTTACTCTAGAGTTGGTACAACCTGTTGAAAATTTACACAAGTATGAATTCCCTCTTAGCCAAAATTATATGCTACTTATAATGACTATAATTTTTTCGTGATCTGAAGACAAGGGCTATTTTTGCCATTTAGAAATTGTATCTATTAAGTAAAAGGTATGGTAACTGTTAAGTGCACAGTGTTCATGGCTAGTGGTAAATCTGTTCCTTTCTTTGGGGTGATTATTACTTCTTTGAGCTAAATTGCCATTCCACATCATGAAAGGGTTCTTTATAATTTCAAACGTCCAAAAAAAAATGGAAAGTGCTTTTGTATCAAAATGTATACATGTCTTTACAAGAAAGTATTTTGAGTTTCTCTGAAATATTGGCAGAGTAGGAAAAAGTCAATTGTTTACATTTAACTGACATATATAATTATGATTTCCAGTTTCTAGTTGTTCCTCAGTGGCATTTGAATATTATATGTTCCACTCAACAAATGTAAAAGTGTTTACCATGAACCTAAGATAGAGTAATATGTTGGTGTTTTGTATTGGGGAAGTATGAAATGTAGTGAACATTTAGCTAAACATTGCCAAAGAATAAATGCTTTTAAAATGGCATTTTACTTCATATTTAGTGAATAAATTAACCCTTGAGACATAAAGCAATGGAATGTTTACCAGAGAATTTTGAATGGTTTCTTAAGAGAATTCAAGCCTAAAGAGGATTGTTAGTCAAATCGAATGGCTTTCTTGGGCAGGGAAGCCAAAAATGTTGCCAGTATTGGTATTATATATGTGTGATTTGTGAGGTATGTAAAAGACCTAGAAGTAACAAATTCCTAGTCTACAATGGCATTACTACTTGCTTTTTTGGAATTTGAATTTCTCCAAATTGGAGTCATTACTTAAATTTGAAAATGAAAGAATGGTTTTCTTGTTATCTCCAATGAATGCTTATAAAAACAAAGCCTGGTGTTGTCTGGGAGTGATGCTTCAGGAATCTCCCCTTTATTAGTGGATATAATTGACTACATTAATTATTACCTTGGAGGTCATAGAGACCAGAACTAATTGGAATAACACTGTCAGTGAAGTTTGAAGTTAAAGAGTGTAAGAATTCCCAGGTTGGAAGTACCCAAGGAGAGTCAATTCTGGATCAGTTTTAGGGCCTAGAAAGATTGAAAGTGCTTAGTGGTAGATCCCGGAAGGGGAAACCCTACATGATGGTCTCTAAGGAAGAAATACACTGAAGACAGAGTGAATGCCGGGTGAGTAGCAGTCTTGCCTCTGACACCCTGATATATCTTGATTGTATGGAGAGCAGCATTTCACAATATATTGACCATGTAAAACAAGGAGTACATTACCTTGTGTGTTCCATTCAATTAATGTTGAATATAGTACAGCAAATGCAGAGCTCCTGTGTAACAAACCGAGAGTCATTAGTGAAACAAACACTGTTTTAATTCTAGATGTGAGGGAGTGTCACCTTCTTTTCTAATTAGGAAGAAAACTAAAGGGAGAAAGAAATACAGAAAAAATAGCTCTAGAAACAACTTGGTTTTGGAAGTATTTCTCGAAATTATCACAAGAAGGAAATTTGAGCTGTATCAAGTAATCTCCTCATAAATAATACTTTCGTACTTATATAGAAGACAAGATGTATAGGTAAAAATTAAAGTGGGCATCTCAGGTAGAAGAAATACCCACTGGCCTGTAAAGTGAGGAAGGAATTCATGTGATTTGGAAACTTATATATGTGTTGTTATCTTTTAGTTTTTTAGATCATTTACTTTATTAATACGTGCTTGTAGTACATAATGTTTGCATTCCTTGTGGGGCGTTGGTACATGTACATAATATATCTTAATTCCTTTCTTCATCCCCTTTCCCTCCCATTTCATCTATCTCTTGATCCCCTTCCTTTTTGTTTGTTTGGGTTTTTTTTTTTTTTGTACATGTTGTTACTCATTATTAATCAGCTATTTCTTTGTTTCTTTACTTTCTTTTTGGCTAAAATAGAGAAGGTGTGATTTTGTTTCTCTCTCAGTTCAAAATTCTCTAAATTCTGAAAAATTAATGTAAGTGTTCTACAAACATGCATTTGTTTAATGCATAAATACCAATTTTTACAGAAGAATTTAAGAATGGATTTTCTTACTCTTGACCAAAGAAGAAAGAATTTATTCAGAAGAAAGACTTACAGAGCCTTGGTTAAGACAGTGAATGTGTGGGTAAATGTAGAAAACAAACACTAATTTCACTGTAAATATATTGCAAGGATAGAAATAATCACACATTGAACCTGAAACAGGAGGATTCAAGTAAAACAGATTGTGACCTCTATTCCTATAATAAGGAAGAAATTCATAGAGAAATTAAGGAATGTACAAATATTCTTAGATGAAGGAAAATTAAGAGAATTTGTTGTTGGTAATCCAAACCATATAAAATGACTAAAAGAATTTGTCTGAATAGTGAGGAAATAACAGAAAAATACTTACAAATGTAAAATTAAAAAAGAACGTTAGACACAAGGCCCTGAGTTCGATCTCTAGTACCAAAAAAAAAAAAGAATGTTAGAAAGTTACAATAAGTTTCAGTATAATAGACTAGTGTCCATATTCACTTTTAAAAATCATTTTTATGGTCAAAACAAAAATTATAGTGCTACTTGGTGTTATGTGTAATGTGTGTGGAGGAAATAATTAAGACAGTTATATTTTCAAAGTCTCAACTACAGACCTAAACAGAAGTAAAGTATCTATACTTTACTTGAATTGATAAGAATGGTGTCATTAAAATGTGGAAAAAAATTATGAATATGTTTTACAATCACTAGCAGATTATATCCAGAAATACACTCAAAAACACTACAATAAACACAGAATGCTGCCAAATATTCAAGTAATCCAATGACAGGCAACCAAAAAGAAACATATGTAAAGAACCAGAGGGGAAAAATGGTTAACGGACGTAAGCCATAATGCAGCAAAAATAACTGAAATTTAAATGAGCTATGTAAAAATAATTGCTATAAAAATATTGGCAGAGTGGAAGAATATGTAGCCCATGTTTAGATGAGCTCATGTAAGCATCCTATTAGGTAGACAGAAGTAAAAGTTAGAGAAATACATACTTGAAAATATAAATATTAGAAGAAAGCAGGAGTGGCTAAATTAATATCAGATAAAATAGACTTTAGAGCAAAGAAAATAACTAGAGATGGGGTTTACTTAATGATAAAAGTGTCCTTATCCCAAGAAGAATAAAAATCCTAAATATACGTGTGCCAAATAAAAGAGGTCCGAAACATGTGAAGCTAATTTGGTAGAAGGAGTAATATAAATGTCCACAGTTACAGTGGGGGACTTCAATGCTCACTTTCAGCAATTGATAAAAAACCTAGACAGAAAATCAATAATGATATAGAAACTTTATAGTGCCATTAAGCAATAAAATCTATTTGATGTTTATCAAATACCCAAGAACTGCGAATTATAAAATATTCTTAAGTGTCTGTGGAATATGTGTCAAGGTAAACATTCCTGAGCCATAAAGAAAGCATCCAACAGTTTAAAACAGTTGAAACCATACATGGTGTATTCTCTGGCAAGAATGGAATCAAACTAGATATCAGTAACAGAACACTAACAGGAAAATGCCCCATTTTGAAACTAACAGTCTTCTAAATAATCCTCCAGTTGAGGAAAAAAACAAAAACAAAAACACAAGATTAGAAAAATATTGAACTGAGTGAAAAAATATAACATTATAAATGTTGTATGGTTGTGATGAAGCTGTGCTGAAGAGGAAATAAGTTCTACCATATGAATACATTAGAAAAGAGCAAAATTCTCAAATCCCACTTGAAATTCCCATGTCAAGAACTGGCAACATAAATTTAAAGCAAGAGGAAGGAAAGTATAAACATCAAAGCAGAAATCAATAACATTTTTAAATTACAGGAATTTAATTAATAAAAAATGACCATATCAATAAAATGACAGACCAGTAATAAGATTGACAACACAAATTACCATTATCAGCGATAATGACACAGATCCTGAAAACATTAATAGAATAATAAGGGAATGCTATGAAAAAGTCTTCACACAGAAAATTGACAATTTAGAGAAATACCCTAATTTGTTAAAATAAATTGACAGTAATAAAATGGGAGGAATCCATAAGTGATTTAATGATTTATTACATAGTGACATTATGCAAGCCTATATGATTGGCTAGTGATGTAGCTCAGTGGTAGAGCACTTGCCTAGCATGGACAAGGTCTTGGGTACGAATCCCAACACTGAAAGAAAGAAAAAAAAAGTGGTATTTTGAGGCAGATACTAGAAAAAAATGAGTAATACTTTAAAATACATATAACTACAACCAATTGATTTTGGAAAAAGTATGGAAGAATGTCAATGAAATAGGACAATTCTTTTAGCAAATGATGGTAGAGCAATTGAATATCCATAGGTAGTGGTTGGGAGGAAAAATCTAAATCTCGTAACATATTAAACAGTTACATCAAAATGAATCATGTTTAATGTAAAATACCAAGCTTGTACGATAAAATGTAGTAGAAAGCCCTTGAGTCTGAGAGTTTATCTAAGAATTCTGAGACATGTCACGAAAACATGATTCAAATATTTTAAAAAGGGTAAATTGGACTTTATAAAAATAAAAGCACCTGAGTTTGATCCCCAGCACCCAAATAAATAAATAAATAAATAAATAAAAGCATATTGACTTCCTGAAAGATATTTCTTAGGATTAAAATAATACAGACATGGAGAAAATATGTGCAAACCACACGTATGATAAAGAACTCATGCCTGCAATATATAAAAACTCTCAAAATTAAATAGAAAAAATCCTCTTAAAGTGAGCAAAATATAGAAAGAGACATTTTATTAGAAAATATATTCGGATGGTAAATAAGCACATAAAAGGATGTTCAGCATCACTAAGCATCAGGGAAATGTATATGAAAAAACTCAATAATGGGCTGATGAGATTTCACTATACGTGTGTCTGAAGAGCTAAATTAAGGGGAAGATAATAGTGACAATACCAAATGCTGGAGGAGAATACAGAGAATGTAGATCTTTCACAGAGTTTGGTTGGAATGGTACTGAAGCTTGGGAAAATATATCAGCAGTTTCTCTAAAATTAAGTATACAAGCACCATATGACCCAGAAATCATTGGGCATTTATACCAGAGAAATGTGTGTGTCTATACAGAAAAAATGAACCTGATTGTCCATAGCAGCTTTAGTTATAATAACCAAAAACTAAAAACAATTCAACAGTGTCATAATAAGTGAATAGTCAAGCATAATCACAATTTGCGTACCACAAAATACTACACACTCGTGAAAAGGCAAAAAATTATTATTAAATACAACTTGGATGGGAACTAGGATGTTATGGCAAGAGAAAAAGGCTAAATGCAGTAGTCACAAACTCTATGATTACATCCATACAACATTCTGGAAATGACAATATTCTGGAGATAGACAGCACTTTAATGGTTGCCGAGGGTTTAGAGATTGTGGGGAGAGCAAGTGTGCTGCAGAGGGGTAATGTGTGGGTCACTCTTGTGACAGTGGAATATTTTTGCGTTTTATTATGATCATGATTACATTAATCTGCCCAAAAGATAAAATGATGCAGCACTATAGCTGAACTTTATACTGTTGCTCATTTCCTGGTTTGGAAATTATACTATATTTAAGAAGTGATTATTGGAGGAAATGGGGTAACTGGTACGTAGAACCACTCTGAGTTCTTTTTACAGCTTCTACTAGATATATAATTAGTTCTATGATAATGGAATATAATGATTTTGCATGTATTCAGAGCTCTATAAACATTTTGTTTAGAATGTTCGGATCACATGCTTGCTTTGGCAGTACATATACTGGAATGTTTGGATCTATATTTTTGGGTAATATTGGTCTCTAGTTTCTCTCACCTCCTCCTCCTTCTCCTCCTCTTTCTTTTTCTCTTCTCCCTTTCCTCCTCCCCCTGCCCCTCCCCCTCTCTTTCCAATTTTGGATGGCACTGTAATGTTGCCTGGTAAGAGAAGTTGGAACATACTCTTAAGTGAAATAAGTCAGGCACGCATGAGTAAACAGGGCATTGTTTCTCTCGTATGAGAAATTGGAAGTGTAAATAAGAACCCAAATGTATAATAGATATTGTGAAGTAGAAAGTGTTCAAAGGAGAAGGGGAACTGGGGAAGGGGGAGGGAGAAAGGAAAAGGAAAAGAAAAGGAGAAAAGATGGAAAAATGGAAACAAAGCTGTAGTAAATATGGATGAGAGGAAGAGTTCAAGGGAGGGGGAGAAAAGGGAAAAATCAAAATATATCATGTACAGCTACAAAATCCTTGGACGAACATGATCGTTATGTTTATCTAAAATGTATTATTTAAATTTATATTAGAAAAAAGAACAAGCGCCTCACCTTCAAAAAATATACATAAATACTTCTTCCGCTTCCATTTTCTTGAAGACAGAATATAAAATTTGTGTTAATTCCCTAAATATGTGATAAAATTCCCAGTGAAACCATCGGGGCTTAGAGATTATTTTTTTCTGCAGAGTTTCAATTATTCATTCAACTTCTTTAATGTCCACAACAGTATTCATATTGCTTCTCATTCTAATTGAGTTTCGGTAGCTCTTGATTTTCATTGAGTTGTTTTGTTTCTTTAAATTTTTGGAATGTATAAGTGCAATGTTGCTCAAAATATTCCATTATTATCTTTTTAAGGCTTTAATATCTATAATGATCACTCCTGTTTCATTTATGTTACTGATGATTTATGTCTCTTTTCTTTATATCTTTTCACTACTATTGAAAGTTTATCAATTATATTGATTTTTTCAAATCATTTTCTTGCTTTGATTTCCTCTATATTTTGGAATTTTGAATATCATTTATCTGCTTTTTATTTGTTTCCTTCCTTTTTGTTACTTTGGATTAATGCTGTTCCTTTTTTGTTTTTTTTTTTCCTATCTTGTTTTGAAGCCAGTAAGTAGGGGGAAATTGGCTATGAGAATAAAAGGATGGCATTAGGGCTTCTTGTGAAATCTGAAAATTATATTATCTCACTGTCAATTTTCTCTTTGTAATGTTGTATTATAGTTACCGTGACAGTTAAGGTAGACTGTCAACTAAATTCTCCAGGAAGCTGCCCTGGAGATTAGTAAAGTGTAGTTCTGGGTGTGTCTGGGTGGGTGATAGAGGTGTGAGTGTGGGTGTTATATATTGTTCCTGGCTCCTTACTCTCTGGTGCAATTGTCCTGCTCTGCTTCCTTTTCTTTGTGATGTTTCTGCTTTGGAGCCAGTTAACCATGGACTAAATCTTCTGAAATGGTGAGTCAAATAAACCTCCCCTCCTTTAAATTGTGATTTTCAGGTAATTTGTCCCACCAATAGGAAAGCTGACTGAAACATATACAACATATTACCATAGCAGGAAACAGAGTGCATTTTCTTACAACTGCATATAAATCTATAATCATCCAAAATAAAAAGTTTTTAAGAATGAAAGAGGGATAAAGATGGTCTTGATCATCCAGAATACTGAAGTAATTTATTACAAATCATTCTACACCGTTGTCAATTCTAAAGAACGTTTTACAGACTGAATACAAAAATGATTCTGGATAGGATACAAACATGTAAAAGTAGATGAACTTTGCCAAAAATGGTAAAAATGTGGTCAAATTTTTTTTTAAACTGCCTGTTTAAGTAAAGCGAAAATAATAGCAACCAATTATAGCATATCAACCATATGTGGAGGTAAAATACCTAATGATAGCAAAAATATAGAGAAATAAAAGGAAAATACAAAAAAGGAAATAACCAGCATTGTAGACTACATGTGGACTTCGATTAAAAATCAGTCCATCATTCTGGGGAAAACCTTGTGTCTTAGAAGAAAATCACTTTTATTATAATGACAAAGATAGCTTACAAGATACTTCCAAACCTTAACCAAAAGAATATCAATGTGTTTCTAAAGGCATAAATAGTATGAGATAAAGGCATTCAATAATGATAAATGGGTTAAATCAGTAGGAATATATAGATGTATAAAATTTGGATATATTAAATAATGTACCTTCAAAAATGGTTAAAACAAAATTGAAAACTACGTGTAATTCCTTACAAATCAATAGTACTGGATATTCAAATACATCTTTTTGAGTAACAGATATTATATGCAGACGGATAGGCTGGAATATTGTAGGGCCATTGAGGGTGGAAGAAGTGCCGCTTAGAAAGAAGGAAGAAGAATAAACTGAAGAAGGAAAAAATTATACCTGACCTTCGGAACCACACAATCATTGTATTTAGGCAGTTTTTGAAGTTCTGACATTATCTAGAATGCATTGTGTGTTTAATATAATTGTAAGGAAAAACTGAATTAAATCCTGAAAAAAAGTATTGGCTACAAAACTCCCTTGAGCTACTTTCCTAAATTTTGCGATTCTTCAACCTATTTACTTTTAACTCTTGCCTGAAATTGTTCACACTCAAGTTAATATGTCCTTCATATTCCTAAACTCTGTTATTTTCTCACTGCATCTCCCAACCAGGTTTGACAGAATTGACAGTTTCCTCTTTTATTAAACTATGTATACCCTTAATATCCATAATGTCACATTTATATTGGTTTTTTCTTCATTTTGCACATTCGTTTTCCATATCCTGATTTCTTCATTCTTTTCTGTTCAACCATTAATTGTTAAAGTTCCTCAGAGTGCCATCATCCTAGACTCTTGTCTCATCTGTCCCGTCTTTCAGTCTATTTTGTTCAAATGTATGCCTTCATTTTCTATCAAAGACTGTCGAATCTTAAATGTTTATATCTTCCCAAATATCTCTGTTCTCCTGACCATCTGAGCCTGAATATCTCCCAAGAATTCAAACTCAACAGAAATAAATTACAAATCACCATCCTCTTTCTAACCTAACTTTTGCAGAACATATTCTAGGATTCATTCAATTACTGAAGTTGAACATGTAGAAGTAAGTGTTTACTCATTCATACCACCAAACCCGCCTCAATTTCTACTCAACCATTGTGTTCTATCAGGTCTCCTTTTTGTCTATCTTTGTAACTTCATAATTCCTGTTGTTTTCTTGTTGCTAACTAGTCAAATTATATTGCCTGATATACTAAAATTGTCTTAACAAAATCGTATATCTAGAATTATCTCTTACTCTATTTTAATCCATTCTTCTTTATTGCATTCAGGTTTCTGTGTTTGTAATAAAATTAGATTATGTAAGTCATGTACTATATGACTTTTGGTGACTTTCCAATGCACTTACAAGAAACTCGAGGATCCTTAATGTGGCTCAGAAGAAAGCCCCTTCATAATCGATACTCTGCCTCTCTTGAAACCCTCCGCTGTCCATCATGTTTCTCTCCCTCTCATTCATACAGTCCAGTCATGGGGAACTTTTTTTTCAGATTTTCAATGATTTCCTGCTTTATTCCTTTAACCTATGCTGTTCTTAGCCTGTATCTCCTAACCCATAAAATTACTACCTATCCTTTAGTTATGCATTTAAGTATTTTTATAAATTCAGTCCTATATTCATATACTTCTAAAAATGATGTATCTACAAAATTATAAATTTTGTGAGGATGATGCTATTCACAACACCCAGAAAAGTTCATAGTATAAAATAGAAGTTTTTGTAAATGCTTGAATGAATGAAAGGAGAGACAATTCACAATATCGTATATCTGTTGTTGTACTATCGTAATAGGATGGTGAAATATCATTATTGTGAATATGTACCTAATAAATAGCATGTGGGAGTCTTGTCTGTGTGGTTTTCTAAAAAAAATTCTCTTTGAAACTTTTTTATTTTTTACAATAACATATTATTTCCAGTGAAAACTTGTATTTCCACATATTATGAGAAAGCATATATAAAAATATAGACAGATTTCTAAAGTTACTTTTTGGCAGTCAAATGATGATTAATTCTTTTAATGACAGTAACACTGGATATAGTTTCATTCATGAATTCATTTAGCAGATAAATATTTGTGCCAATTGTGTGTCATTTTTAATGTATCAGGGATACCATGGTAGACAAGGCACACAAAGGAACTTCCATTGTAAACCCTTTATAGGCCATTGAGAGAGAAAAACTTTCGTCAACCAGTGAATAATTTGTTCCCAGGTGGTAGAAAATGCTATAAAGAAAAGTGAAACAAGAGAAAGAAGGACAAAATGATCAAGGTAAAAGAAGTGTTATTTTATTATTTACTTACTTATTTAGGATTTTTGAGACAGGGTCTCATTATACAGTTCAGGCTGGCCACAAACTCACAGCAGTTCTCCTGCCTCAGCTTCCCAAGTGCTGGGACTACAGGCGTGTGCCACACCCAGCTGAAGTATTTTTTTTTAAACCAAGAGCATGTATTGGTACATTGTACATATAATGATCACATTCATCATATTTCATTTGTACTTGTACATGATGCATCTTGGTTCTCCCCCCTCTTCCCCACCCCTCCCCTCTATTCCCTCCCTCCCTATTTACAGCGGGTTTATTTACATTTCTCCATGATTTCCCTTTCCCCTTTCTTTCCTTTGTTCCCTTCCTGCTTTTCCCCCTTCTCTCTTTCTAGTACTCCTCTCCTTTGTATATTATCTTCCTTTTATATAATATTTATTATACCTCTTTTTACTTACTTACAGTTATGGTTTCTCATATCAGAGAAACAATTCGATGTGTACTCATGAGTGTCTGATTTATTTCACTTAAAAGTATGTTCTTAAGGAACATCCATTTACATACAAATGACTCTAATTTATCCTTTTTTATGGCTGTGTAGTACTTCATTGTGTAGAAAAACCATATTTTCTTTAGCCATTCATTGGTTGTTGGGCATTTAGGTTGTTTCCAAGACTTAGCTATTACAAATTGTGTTGCTATGAACATGGTGGTGCATAAATCCCTGTGGTATGACGATTTTAATTCTCCTGGGAAGATCCCCAGTAGGGGAATAGCTGGATCAAATGGAACCTCTAGTTGTAGTTTTTTGAGGAATCCTGACTGAAGTATTATTCTAAAGAGAAAAATATAGAAAGGGATTTCTGAGAAGGTGGCATTTAAAGAGAGAACAGGAAGACATGAATGAGCTTCGCCATATGTGTGGAAAGATGTTCTCAATAGGAAGGAAGAACTAATGAAAATATCCTCAGTGAGAATTAACCTGAAATACTTTTAAAAAATAAGAGCCAATGAAGGAAGGCTATAGAGGACAGTATAGAAGAAGAGAAGAAAGAAGCAGGAAGGGGACACGTTACTCAGGATCGTTCAAACTATAATCAGAACTTTTCCTCTAAAATGATGAGAAGTCAATGAAGAGATTTGTGCCAGTGAAATGATGGGTGTGTGTGTGTGTGTGTGTGTGTGTGTGTGTGTGTGTGTGTGTGTGTTTAAAATGTCTTTCAGCTGAATTAGACTAGGGTGTGGAGTGTGGTATTAAAATTAAGTAATGAAACCAAGATTTTCTACCTTTTTTTTTCAGTGTTTTGTGTTTTGGTGCCAGAGATCAAACACAGGGCCTTGTGCTTGCAAAGGAAGCATGCTAACCACTGAGCTCAATCCCCAGCCTCTACCTTTTCTTGATTCAACTAGAACCCCAAAGAGGTACCAATTTCTAAAAATTGAGGGATCTTTAAATTTTTGTCATCTTAACACATTTAACATGGATTTGAAAAAACATGTGTGCGGGAACACATTTTCCATTCCACTCTGATTGTCATGTGGATTCAATTCAGTTTTCTTCAGACATCTCCTCTCTCTGCAATTGCTGATGAAGATAACTTATAAAATCAAATTTTTCAATATTTAATCATTCCTTAACATAGGAAGCTTATTTCAAGATATCTGTAACTTAGAATCATATCACAATAAGCTGGTATTGATCAATATCTTAGATTTTATGCAGCTGATCATTTTGTAACCAGCAAAGCATTTTTTTTTAACTAACTTCGCTGTTCACAATAAAGAAAATGGTGTATGTCAAATTAGACAAAGCACTCTCCTCTGTTTTTGGGCAATAATCAGTTGTCACATTGTTTGATGATGGCATGAAGTGCTATAAGTAACAGACAGTAAGAAAAATTACTTTTCCTGGAAAGTTTAAAGTTAGTATATGCAATGTCAGAATTATGTAGAACATATTCTGTATATATGAAGCTTCGTAGATTACTTTTTTATTTAAGGAAGTGATAGACTGTTGCATTTTAACTTGTTAAGTAAATCTATGAATTCTCCAAAATATGGCAGATTTTTAAAAATAGTGTTATTGAGTTATAACTGACATGTAGTAAGGTGTTTACATTTAAAATACACAACTTGATGCAATGTAATGTCTGTGCGTGTATCCATGAACCGTAACAATGGTAGTGGAGATATGCACCATTGAAAAAGTTTCCTTGTAAGTCTTTGTAATCACATTTTACTTTGTTGGTCACCCTACGTTCTGTAGGCAATATGTAATCTGTTTATGTTCACTAGAGATTCATTTGCGTGTTCTAGTAGTTTGTGTAAGTGAAATCATACATTATGTGCTTCTTTGGTTTCTTGTGGATAATGCAATTATTTTGAAATTCATGTGAATGCAGGCATTCATTTCTCAGTCCTTTTCATGCAAAGTACTGTTCCATTGTTTATCCAGTCGGGTCATGATAAACCTAACTAGTATATAGTTTGGAATTACTGCAAATATAGCTGCTGTGAATATTCTTGAAGTTTTGTTGGTGGCCATATGCCATACATATGTGTGTGTGTATGTGTGTGTGTGTGTTTATATATAATCTCCAGAAGACCTAATTCCTTTCAAAGTTGAAAGTATGGCTCTTATAGTGTGAATATTTTTAGCATTTTAAGAAACTGCTGAAATGTTTCTCAGAGTAGTTTTTAGCATTTTTTATTTCCATCAGTAGTGTATGAGAACACCATTTGTAAAAACCGTTAATACTTTGTATATATTTTCACAATTTCATTTTTCATGATCATTTACTATGCAGCTCTCTCACTAATAACTTCCAACAGTTATTAAAAGTTTAATAGATGTCAGCCATTGGAGTAGGTATTTTACAGTCTTCATTTCAAACTTTATTTTTACAGTGAGACCGTAAAAGAGCAAAGAAGATTCAAGTGAAATTAAGTAACTTGCCATAGAACACATCAATTATAGTTCACGTTTCTGTGATTTGGACCCAGGTTGTGAGACTATATAGTGCTATTAAACAATATGCTATACATATATTCTCCCATATTCAAGGATGGGGTTTCTAACATGGTCCCCTTTTACACCTGGTGAAATTTAAAGCCCTTACACTGTAGGGCCTTTGAAATCTAGTGAAGCTTATCTTAATTATATTTAAGTATGCAATATAAAACACTTAGCGTAACAACAGGAACAAGATACATTGAAAAAGTTTTATAAATATTTAAAATTTATGATATAATAGTATACATACTTCCTTATGAACACATTAAATAACAAGATCTGTCAGTGGGCTTAATAACACTTTTACAGTGGTGGCAAACCTACGGCATGCATGCTGCAGCTGGCTCTTTGTTATCATTGAAAACTCTAAAAGGTTCACCATCACCATAATGTTAAACTAGCAATGAATGTAAAAATATTTTCAATAAATGGAACCTCGGGCTGGGGATTTAGCTCAGTGATTAGAGTGCTTGCCTTGCAAGCACAAGGCCCTGAGTTCGATCCCCAGCACCACAAAAAAAAAAAAAAAAAAAAAATGGAACCTCTATAAAATCACAGCATTTTTTTTTATTAACAACAAAAATCACAGGTCCTTCTAATACTATCATGACTTATATCCCACAAACATAAGTGAAAATAATGCTACATTTGAATTAGACTTTAATGAAAATAAAATATAATGTTTCTTACATCCCTGTTAACAGTTATTCTGCATTCTAACAAATATTCTGCATTCTATCCACCGATGCTTGAACCTCTTAGCCCACTTGCTCCGTAAAAATAGGATCGATGTTTGTTTTAACAATCACCAGTGTTTGGTACAGTGAATTGCATAAAACAAGTTCTACAGAATGTATGAATTAATACAACAGAAAGTTTAGGTACTGTACTAGGCATTAGGATATTGCCATGGACAGGATAAACATGATTTCTAGTATCAAGAACTGATACTGGGCTGGACATAGTGATACATGCCTGTAATCTTAGCCCTTAGGAGGCTGAGGCAGGAGAAACGCTGTGAGTTCGAGGCCAGCCTGAACTATATAGCAAGAACCTGTCTCAAAAAAAAGAAAAGAAAAAAGAACTAATACTATAGTAGGGAATACAGTTAAACCAATAAAATTGGATTAGCTTTGCCCTGTTAACTTTGGAGTGCCTTAGTTGTCCCATCTGCAAGATACATACAGTAATTTATCCTCCTTGTAGATTCATTGTGAAATTTTAATGAATATTTATATATTAGATATAGGTAGATAGGTAATTGGAGATACACAAACACATAAACACATAAATACATAATGCACAGATGTAAAAGTATGTATGTGCATGTCTTTGTGTGTGGTGTGCATGTATATAATCCCACAGCAATGGCTAGCACCCTGAATTGTACAAGTATTCATTATTTTTACAAAGATAAGGGAAGCACAAGGTTCTGTAAAATTGCATAGAAAGAGTATATAATTTCATCCGGGGATAAGATACGCTTCACACAGCAAATTATGTTTCACACTTTTTCCTCAGTATTCGATGGATTATTGACAATCTACATTAAGGAGAAGCTGCAAGGTAGAAGGTCAGGTGATGATATACTCAAAGTGCTGAAAGAACAAAAACACTGGCCACCAAAAATATGGTGTCCAGTACACATGTCCTTTCAAAATGAAGGAAGATAAACACTTTATTAGAAAAAAAAAAAAAACCCTGAGTTTGTCGCCATTAGACATGCATTACAAGAAATAATAAAGTGAGTTCTGCAAGTGAAAGGACACCAAAGAGCAACAACAAACCTTATGAAAGTATAAAGTCGCTGGTAAAGGTAAATATAGCAACACCAACAGAATACTATGCTCTTGTAACAGTGGTATACAAATCTCTTTTCATTATGATGTGGAATTACTAAATTACATTAGTGGATACACAGACTAAATAGAAGTAAATGGTGATATTAGTGGCATAAAATGCCAGTAGTATAGGATGGCGGGGGGGGCAGGAGTCTAGAGTTTTAAATGATGAGCTCAGAATACATGGTAATAAGATGTCTAATGCAAATTGCACAAAGAAAGTACCTATAGACATCACACACACACAAATAAGAATCAAAGCCTATCAATAGAAAACAATTAACATAATGGCAATAGTAAAGACTTTCCTATCAGTTTAAATTTAATGGACTAACCCCCCCAAAATATGAAATATGTCTAAATGGATTTTTCTAAGGATACAAATAGGTGATGTCTAGGAATCTCACTTTGGATTCAAGGCTGAAAGTGAAGGGATGAAAAAAGATATCTCATGCAGATACTAACCAAAAGAAAACAAATAGAGAATAAATCTACAATTCTAAATGCAAATAATGTCACAGTATAATGATAAAGGGCTCAATTAAATAGTAAGATATAATAATTTAACATATTTGCACCTAGCATCAGAGCACCTAAGTATATAAAGCAAATATTGATAGATATAAGAGGACAAATAGATAACAATACAGTAATACTGGAAGTCTTTACTCTCTGTCCCAGGTTCAGTAATAGAAAGAACATCCAAACAAATTTATTTTTTAAATTAGGTTTATTAGTACATGTTTGCAGTACATAATGTTTACATTCTTTGTGTGGAGTTGGTACATGTACATAACTTATCTTCCTTTTTTCAACCCTTTCCTTCCCCTCCCTCACCCCGCCCTCCTCCTCTTGATCCTCTTCCTGTTTGAGAAAGATCTAGCTCCCTACTTCCTATAATCTATCTTTTTTATGGTCTTTATTTATGATTTAGGTTTCCCATGTAAGAGAATCCACGCTATATTTAAGCTTATGTGTCTGATTTATTTCATTTAAGCTTATGGTTTCGAGGTGCATCCATTTCCTCCAAATGACTCAAGTTTATCCTTCTTTATGGCAGAGTAGTGCTCCATTGTGTTTAAATGCCATATTTCCTTTATCCATTTGTGGATTGATGGGCATATAGACTGTTTCCAAGATTTAGTTATTTTGAATTGTGCTGTTATAAACATGGGTATGCATGAATTACTGTAATATGATGTCTTTAGGTGTTTTAGGAAAATACATACAAGGAGAATAGCTGAGTCAAAGAAACAGTGCACATGAGTGAAACTGTAAAATAGGTAGACCCTACAGACACACAGAACATTACATCCAAGAGTAGGAGATGACATACTGTTCTTCTCAAGCACGCGCCGAACATTCTGCAGAATAGGTCACATGTTAGCTTCAAAACACATCTTAAATGAAGGGTACAAAAATCATACAAATCATCTTTTCTGACCACGATATAATGAAACTAGAAATTCGTAAGAGCAAGAGAATGGGAAAACTGAACAATCCATGGAAACTAAATAACACATTCTTCTACAAATATTGAGTCAATGATGAGATTAATAGAGAAAATTTAAAGTAACTTGAGACAAAAATCAAGATGTAAATACCCAAACTTACAGGATTCAAGAAAAGTAGTACTAAGAAGGAGATTTATAAACACCTGCAATAAAAAAGAAGGATCTCAAATCAACAATACAACTTTATACCTCAAGAAACTAGAAAAGAGTTTTAAAAACCTAGCTCAAAGTTACTAGAAGATAGGGAATAATTAATCAGATAGAGATAAAGAATGGAGAGTCTGGATAGAGAATAGAAAGGCAATTGGAAAAAAAAAGTCAACAAAACTGAGACTTGGGTTTTTTTTTTTAAAGGTAAACAAACTTAACAAACCCTTAGATGAACTAAAGAAGGAGTTAAGACTGAAACAAAACCAGAAATGAAAGAGAAATTACAAAAGATGCTTCAGAAATTTAAAAATGCCTCATGAGGAAGTATTATGAAAAACTATGTGGTATGCCAAAAAATGACTAATGTGGAAACGGATAAATTCCTGGATACCTACAACTTACCAATAAATCAAGCAGAAATAGAAAATGTGAACAAAACAATAACAAATTAAAGCAGTACTCGAAAACCTCTCAAAAAAGGAAACCCCAAGAGCACATGGTTTCACAGGTGAATTGCACCAATCATTCAAAGAATTACTACCAATCCTTTATAAATTCTTCCAGAAAGTAGAAGGAACACTTCCAAACTCATTTAATGAGACCGTAATCATGCTGATGGCAAAGCCAGACAAAGGGACCACAAGAAAAATACAAGCTAGTATCTCGGCTGGGTGTAAATGCAAATATTCTCAATAAAATTTTAGCAAGTCATTGAGAAGATTATATATTCTAGCCAAGTAGGATTTATCCCTGGGATGCAAGGTCGTCACAGCATATGCAAATAGTTCAATGTGATATGCCACATTAATAGATGAAAGATACAATCCACACGACCATCTTAATAAATGCAAAAAGTCATTTGCTACACTTCGACATCCAGTCATGATAAATATACCTCTTCACAAAATAGGAGGATCTTATAGCCACAAACATAGTAGAGAACATTTATGGAAAGCTCAGTTAACGTTATAATCACAGTGAAATAACAGAGATTTTCTTGTAAAATTTAGTACAAGGTGAAGATTGTCCATGTGTATCACTTCTAGTCAGTATAGCACTGGAAATCCTAGTTCGAGCAATTAGGCAACAGAATGAAATAAAAGACATCCGAAATGGACATTACAAGTAAAATTGTCTGTTTGCAACTGACTTGATCCTGTATGTAGAAAACCCCAAAGATTCCATAAAAATTCTTAGAACTAATAAATTGAGTAAAGTTGCCAGAAACAAAATCAGCATACAAAAACCAATACAGTTTCCTTATGTCAACACTGAACTGTAAGAAAAGGAAATGAAAAAATCCCATTTATAACAGCAACAAAAGAAATAAAATAGTACATAGGTATAAGTGTACCCAAGGAGGTTAAATATCTGTACAGTGAAAACAACAAAATACAGATGCAAGAAATTGAAGATGCAAATAAATAGCTGTTTCACGTGCATGTGTTCAAAGATTTAATATCATTAAAATGATTAAAGTATGCACAGTCTTCTGTGATATAATACCAGTGACATTACAGAAAAGGAAAAACAACTATCACCTGTGACTGGAACCTCAAAAGACCAAAATCACTCAAACAATTTTGAATAAGAACAGCAAAATTGAAGAAATCGTGCTTCCTGATTTCAAATTGTGAAAAGAAAGGGAAAAGAGGGGGAAAATGGAAAAATGTAAATAAAGCTATTGTAAGTAAGGAGCAGACAGGGAGTGGAAGGGAGGGGCACGGGAGGGGCAGGGAAGGGGCAAGGGAAACTGAAATATACCATGTGCAGGTACAAATTATGTATGATGAATGTGATCATTACGTATATCTACAATGTACCAGTACATGTTCTTGGTAAAAAAAAAAAAATGTATGACAGTGCTTCGATAATTAACCTATGAAAATGGTATATAATAAATTTCCAAAATGAAGTCCAAATGGACTCCATTTGTCTTTCATTTTTATTTCTAGCACTTACTAAACATAATGAACTCTAAGTTACTATTTATTGTGTATGTTCCGTTACACTGTGTAGGGATTGGGTTTGTGACATAAATGTTAAAATCATAGAAGAGATGAAGTGCATGGGTGAGTATGCCCACAAACACACAGCCCTTTGAGAAACTCTTTCAGAAGAGTCATACTGGTGTATCTCATATATGCTAAGCGAAATATTTTTGGTTTGATAGCTATTTAACCAGCTGTTTACTTGTGGTAAAGGAGGCTAGCCCCCTGCCAAACTGAATATCCAGTAGCTGTTTTGAGAGGAAATGGAAGATTTGATCAATTCTCCCTTTTAGCATTTTTTTCCTCATGTAAACACTTAAACTTTAGAATTATAAAGTTAAAAAACTTTGATGTAATTTTAGAGTGTAAATACTAGTCTCCCAAGAGAAAGGCAGACTGAAGTTTTTGGTGATACTAATACTGTATAGACTGATGGCTGTTACATTTTTTAAAAAATGCCACCTTATGAGTAGTATTTTTAAACACAATAATCATTTTCATGAAATGGCACTTGTTTAGTTGGTAGAAAGAGTCGTGTGAGGGAATGAGCTAATCTGATTTCTTACTTTGTGAAGAGGGCACACTTCTCAAGTCAAATATCAACTACTAAGTCCACCCTTGAGAGAAACACACAGTAAGAGACTTTAAATGTGTCTAACGTGAAAAACAGATAATATGCTCCTGAAAACTCCTCTTATTTGAAAATTTCCCGTAGAATCACGAGGGACAGATTTCATTTGAGAAAATCCATGCCGGATTTTATACTAAAGCAAAGACAGAGACAAGGTGCTGAGCGCTCAACCTTCTGATTTCAAAAGTGCAATGAGGAGAGAGTTTTTTAGCCTCAAAGTGCTGGGAAAATGAGTTAAAATCAGCCAGAATCTCAGTGTGAATAAGATGCTGTGTGGCAAGGAACTCTACTCCTGATATAGTTAGGAAAAGAATCGAATCCAGCGGCTTTGCATCCACACAGAGCAGCGAGGAGATACTGAAAGAGATTTGCAGATCCGCTGGGTTTTAGGCAGGAAGAACGCTCGCTCGGTAAATGCAGAACGCTGCTGTGGTTCGTGTGTTTGCTCCGAGGTGTTAGGTTTTGTTCAACTGACGTATCAGATAGTCAGAGTGGTTACCACACCGACGTTGTAGCAGCTGCATAATAAATGACTGAGAGAATCATGTTAGGCATGCCCACCTAACCTAACTTGAATCATGCGAAAGGGGAGCTGTTGGAATTTAAATAGACTTTCTGGTTCCCAGCAGTCGGCAGTAATAGAATGCTTTCAGGAAGATGACAGAATCAGGAGAAAGATGCTGTTTTGCACTATCTTGATTTGTTACAGCAGCCAACTTATTGGCATGATGGAGTGACAGGAAAAACAGCTGGCATGGAAGGTAGGATTATTAAAGCTATTACATCATTATGAATACAATTAGAAGCTGACCATGACAAAGCATATGTTTGAACAAGCAGCTGTTGGTAGCTGGGGCTTGTTACCGAGCTCTTCAAACTCTGCAAACAGTGTTGCTTTTACAGGAATGGATTTTAAAATTGCCTTGTGCTGTGTTGGATTTGGTGGTGGGGGGGTGCTTGCTTCTAACCTCAGGGAAACACTTCTGGGATAGAAATCAGTGTTAGAAGATTTTAGGTAAAGTATTTTCAAGAGTCTGGGTTTCTCCAGGAAGAAGATGAGAGGGGAGAAAATCTATGGGGAAATCTACCCCAGCTCAGTGATATGCAGTTTACTTGCAAGGACTGATTGATACATTGGCATATTCAGACATTGGGAGAAATGAGTATGTATACGATGTTTGGATAGGTTGAAAATTGTTACACTTGGTTTCTATTTTATAAGGAGTTTGGCTGTCAGTCACTTCTCCTCATCAATTTTGAGCTTTTGACATTTATTCAGTCATTCTGCATTATATGAAGAAAATATATCAATATCTCCTGCAGGGTTTTTCAACAACTCTAGCATCTGTTTCTGCTATTGAACTGTATTCACATTTTGCCAAGTTGATGTCGACCCAGCTGGTCTGTCATTTCTCGCTTGATTACTGCTCTTAATTTCTCTGTATCAGCTTCTTTCATATAGGGCTTGGAAAGCTGTTAATGAAAACTGACAGAAAATGATAAATTACTGTAAATCGGAGCACTCATTTATTTATTTATTTGGAACCTTAATGAGTTTTGCCTCACATTCTTTCTTGCCTGCGTACAATTTTGAGAACCCCTTTTCAGTCTTGCAATGTTTCTTTCAGTCAGTGAATTATACTTCTAAGTACTTTTAAACAAATGGAGCATGAGCACGGACTGTATTTGGCTCCAAAACTAAAGTTTTGGGAGAAAGGGGAGCTATTTAAGCTTTTTATAGAAACTATGCTCGTTTCTATACACTGTCTTCATACGCTGTCATGAGGGTCTGTTAGTGAGTGTATATTGGACCGAACATACTGAAATAATTTTCCTCACCACTAGGGTAACAAGAAAATAAAACATTGAAAGCAGTTTTTAACAAGTGACTGCTTAAAACAGATGTCAAATAATATGAAAAGAGATTTTCCTGAGCATAAAAAGCATACTTATTAACTATAACACAGTATCATTCACCTCTCAACCCCTTTTCCCCAGTAGTCCAGGTAGCTAAATTATCCAAGTTAATAGGCTATTATATATGAACATCTAGTATGACCTTTCAGTGTACACAGCACTGCTCATATATGTTGTGCCTTTCCGGTACTCACTGGAATATCCCAATCAGTCTGGGATATTACAGACAGGAACACTAAAACTGGCTGTTATGTAATTTTTTTTTCTGAATGTTAGTCCATGTTTTTCAATTACGTATTCCTCTTAGAATTAAAACAACATGTATTTGAATATCAGTGAACCAGGTAGAAAATGGTTGGCTAATTACACTGTTTGTATTCGTTTAAATTAATTACCAGCATATATTTTGAAAAATAGTAAAGGATTTAGATGAGTACTTTTTAACCTTGAAGCATGCATGACTCTGGTTGAAATATCATTCATGATTCATACATAGGGCAGAAAAGAAAATAGTTTTCTAGATGTATAATTTTAGCAGCAAAAATATTTTAATAATGTGGTTCAGGCAGTCTGATTATTTCTTTTTAGTAATACTTTGAGTACTATATATGCTTTTTTAAAGTCTGCTACCAATACTTGGTTAATCTTTGGGAAGCTCAAAAACCGACAGAATTTTTTATCCAAACCGTAAAGGGTTAATTTGGGTTGGTTGACAAAAATCAGCTGCATCTAAACTGTTGTTTAAAATACAGCCCTCTTCTGTCAGTTTCCTTTCTCAACTTTTTGTACACATTTTAAATGACAATTGCAGTCTGGGAAAAACTCTTTTACATTGCTTCTTTAGTGGGACTCTTCTTTTGTGAATTGTCTCTTGTGAGAAAAATGCAAGCTTCCTGCTAGCCTTGCACTACTGTTACCATAGTTACTTACAAAAAAACACAAAAAAACAAAGTTTTGCTTTCAATGAAGGTAGTATAATTTAAATCAGCCCCTGGACTCCCCTAACCGCGGTTTTTGTTTGGTAATTTATAGTTTAGGCTTGTTCTTCTTTGACTAGGAAGTGCTCTGTGTTTGATTCCACCGATGAATGGAAAGGACTGACGCTAGGTGGCACCAGCTGTTGATTATTAATGAAATCTCAAAGGCTTTGGGCCGCACACCTGGAGAGCAGGCATACGCTTTCCGATAAATGCATCGTAAGAGTTAGAAATGCTTGCCGATCTTTCTGGATCTGGAAAACAAGCGGCATACAAAGTGATGAGACCACGTGAATGCTCCAAATGCCAACTGCTTCTGTGTTTTGTGACTCAGGGGCAAAATTAAAGATGAGGAAGAAATGCATAAAAATAGAGTGTGTAAAAGAGAGATAGGACAAAATGAAATAGACTATAAACTTTTAAATCTAAAATTGATGAGTTGTATAAATCTCTATGGGTTCTCCCCAATTTTTTACAAACCCGATTGCCCCCCTCGAGTCATTTTTTTTTTTTACCATTAACAACTGTTTGTTTCTTTTAGATAAAAACTCTTAACTCAGCATCATTATTTTTAATTCAAAAATGCCCCTTAGTTCCCTGTTAGTGAGAATACTGTGAAATGAAATTCCCCACATGCTATGTAGTGGCTGCCTTTCAAGTGTGTTGCTGTTCATCCAGAAAGATGAGCAGGGAGAGACATCGTCAGTTAAGAAATGCACTTCCAAATGTCCTTTTTATTCTGAGAAGCTGGCTCCATCCTATGATTCTCCCATTCTCATGCTATCCATCATTTAAGAATGAAAAATCAAATAAAAACAAAGTACTTAAGCTTGCACGTGTGTGCACAGGCACAAATCTTTGAATTTTTTTCAAAACTACTTGAAAGGAGAAACACAATATTATTTTTAATTTGTCATTGAGTATATAAACAAGAATGAAAAAGAGAAATAAAAGTGCTTAATTGGAATGGGGAGAATAAATTACTGCTTGTCCGTAGAAATATTTTTCAAGAAAAATAAGCAATATTTTCTCTCACCGGGAATTCCCAAGAAAGATGGAATGTCTTTGAATAGCAGAAAGGTAACAGATGCCATGGTCCACCAGTATACTATTATCTTGGTTATAGCAAGAACTTCGTTGAAGATATTTGTGATGCATATATAGTCAAAGTTGACAAAGGGTTATTATTTGATGTAATAGTCTGGTATATAAATCAGCTTACTCTATTACTGCATCTTTGGCGCGTCAATTAATGAATTGTTACAAACCAGTAAGTGGTTATCTCACAGGACTGTGGTGATAGTTCCATAAAACTGGCTCCATCTGACTTAAACCTGATCTCTCACAATGTGCCTCGTAATGCTGTCTTTGGTCCTGCTTGGGCTGTGAAATACTAATTTGAAAAACATGAAGGAAAATTCAAACAGTTGTCTAGCTGGTAAAGAGAATATGTGTATTGAATTACAAAGATAACCAAAGATCATGATCACCTAAAAACTGTGCCGAGACCAATAAGATAAATTTTAAATGAAATAATTATAACATCCTGCACTAAGGTTCGTGATATGAAGCAGGTAAATACAAAATGTGAGAGAGTTAAAGCGTACGTAACAAGAATTCATTGAATAAGACATTTGTTTTGATGGTTATAATCTCAGTATCAGTCATAGCATTATATGACATCAAAATACAATGAAAAAAGTAATTCTGTTGGATATGTATCCTAAAGAAAGAAATAGAGCACGTTCTAGGATTTTTTGGAAAGATACCATGGTCTAAGAGAAACTTTCATGGTTGGGAACAAGTTCAGTGAAAAATTCATGGATAGTGAAAAGTCCTAGAAACTGTTAAATTTGATGGGCATTGAAGGTACTAGAACAGTGAAAGGTTGAGGGAAAGAAGAGGAATAGAAAAAACAAGATGCTTTCAAATATTAGATAAGCCGTAATGCTTATGATGGTTTAGATTCATTTGTACCTATGTGATAAAAGGGTTAAAAATTCCTTCTTGATTCATTGCATCAGCAGGGATTTGATGACTTTGGAAGATGCTGCACTCTTGTTTCTAACATGTTCAGTGGTTGAGAGTGGAATTCCTGCACTAAAGGGAAATTGAAAAAGCATTGTGTGAGATAACATCTAAACCCAAGTATATGTTAATCTAACCATTGCATTAAAAAAAGAGAGAAAGATTCCCCTTTTCAGATATTACTTTGAATGTTTCTACTACTCTACTTGAGATATCCATGCCAAGAGTCAGTAAATTACGGCCCACGTATCACACAGATTTGTTTGACCAGCCAGCTAAGAATGGTTTTCCCATTTCTAAATTCTTTTTTTAAAGAAGAATGTTTTGTGACACACAAAAGTATATACAATTTCAACTTAAATGTCTGTAAAGTTTTATTGGATGACAGCCATAGACATTTGTTTTCATACTGTCTACTGCTCATACTTTTCATGTTAGAACAGTATTTAAGCAGCTGTGACAGAGACCACACATGTAGACCATAAATCTGTAATATTTACTCTCTGGCCCTTGAGACCAAAAGTTTGCTGTCTTCCCTGTAGACTATAAGAAAACTGTGGTTTTTGTTTTTTGACTCAATTATCTTGAAAAATGAAGTCACAATTAAGTATCGATAAAAGACCACAAACAGCAACTGAGATCGTGCATAATATTTAAGTGTGAGAGACTTTGAAAAGTAGTTGGGCTGTGTAGCCTGTTAAAGATAGTTCCATTTGGCTGTAAACCAGAGGAATGCTTATTTAGTATCACTGTAAGGAAAGCTGTGCTCTCTGCAGTCCTTGACTTGTATATGATATCTGCATTGTCTGAACACAATGATCTTGTTGAACTTGCCCGTTTCCTACGATTCCATTATTTTTATTGGTGCTCTTCAGCGAGTTGTGATTTCAGTAAATTTAAAGTACAGAAGTCAATGGAGAACAAAACAAAGTGAATGGAACTTTTTTTTGCAACTATCCTTTATTCTCTTCATACATCCATAGACTCTCTAAGCAGATTTTTACATTGCACGGTTCTGGAGAGGTGCTCACCTTTATAAAAAGATGAGGATATTCTTGACCAAACATGTTCCAGAAGGAATCAGAGAGTAGCAAGAGAAAAGCAAATGTACTGCATTATGCGAGAGCAGTTGATGCTGTTGGTAAATGATTGATAAGACATGCTAGAATTAAAAGTTAACAATGAGATATTTATGAGGGTCACTGGATTTAGGGGTAGAAAGGAAGAGATCATTTTCGATCATAGAAACTGTAATCAACTTTTAAGTATAAAATTAAAGGATTCCGGATTTCCCATAACATATTACATCCTCTGTAGTTTTATGTACAATGTGAAATTAAAATTCCCATATTTTTTCTAGGGAAGGTCATCACTGCTGTTGTCTTGTCGCGCTGGAAATTCCTGTAGAACCTATAGGATTTTTATTTTATTTCCATGAGGATGGAACAAACAGCTATCTTGTGATGCCTGTCTCTATGGTAACAGATACAAGGCTTAAGAATCTGAAGGAAAGTCTTCCTATTGGCCTAGAAAATGCAGAGTGATGAGGGAAATCAGTGAGGAAGAAGATAAAGCTGTAGAAAGGCAGAAGAGACAAGCGGAAAAAAAAAGTTGTCATGAGGCAGCTTTTTTTGTGTTTGAAAACAATTTCATCTCCTCTTAATCTATCTCAGTAAAATAACAGCTGACATACAAGTAAAGATTTTTTTAAACATTTTTTTTTCTCTATCATTCAGTCAGTCAGTTTGATGCAGTTAAGGTCATGCAGATCTTTCACTTAGTTGGCTTGCTTTTTTGCTACGAAAAGGAAGGATTACTTCTTGTCAGAAATTGATAAGCAGAGGGCTCTACTTCTGGCAATTTTAGTTCTCGTTATTGCTGTCAAAGATCTTGATTTTTTTTTAAAGGATTTTTATTTTCCCTGATTCCAAGGGTAAGAATATTGAACTCTTACTGGCCTTCGTCAAAATCACTGAGCCTCTTTGGCAGTCGCGAAAGTCTATTGCTGTTTCAAGATATTTTTATGCCTAGTTCTCCCAAAGACCAGAAATACGAAAAGCCGTATTTTTATTTGAAAATGTTGTCTTTCTTAGAGTATACCGAGTAAGTTTATATTTGGTAGTTTTATTTTGTTTCTCTTATTAAAATAATAAAAAATAGAAGTTTAAAAACATTTGATTTTCCATTTTTTCACTTTTTCTTCCTCTCAGCTTAAAACGTAAGAACTCGCTATGTTTGAGTTGTTTTAGAGAGGAAATAAATATGACTCTTTCCCTTAGAGTCCAAGTACTATATGCATTAAAGTTGTTACTAAATGTCTAAGAATGTTTTTTAAATTTGCACTACTTTTATGTCCTACAAGAAAGACCAAGTCATAGAAGGGATAAATAAGTGCCTTAGCATGAAGCTGTAATGCATATTTTCAATTTGAACCAGGGTATTGTGTTTCATTTGTTGTGATATCTTTATATGCTGTATGTCAGGGTCAAAGAAAAAATACTGCTACTGAAAGTAAGCAAAAAGTCATAATTTGATCAGAAAAAAATTGTACATTAGGAATTAAAGATAAATCCATGTCAAATGATGTTTTATAAGATCAAATTAACAAAAAATTTACTTCATTTTTATTGCTCATAGGTCATAGCTCTTAAAGTTGTAAATGATCTAAATCTTTTCATGGTTTATTTTCTAACCTTGACAGATTTACAGATTCTCTGTGCAGATACTACATTTGACAACTTTAATCTAGCCTATGTAAATATTAATAAAAGATAAAACTATGTCTTCAGGACTTGTTCACATTGTTTTTAAATAATGAAAAACAGAGTTAGCTATACGTTTTTACTGCCACCACCAATAATTTTAGAAAATAATTGTTTTCGAGGCTTTTTTTTTACAACTCCATACATTTTAATCTAACCTATAGATAGTACTTAAATGCAGTATGAAATGTTCATTGTGAATGAAAGAAGGGTACTTTAGATATTAAATATACACACTGCTTTTGGAAAACTACTTTAACTAAAAATGGAAATATATATGAAGTACATGTGTGGCAGGACTCCCCTCCAAAAACCTTGTTGTTTTGTTGGGATTTGGTATTACAAAATAGGCTATAAGAAACAATTAAGCGAATAAAAAGATTGTCTAGACCAAAGTACTGAGGAAACTAAGATGAGGAAATATTCTTCTGAGTGAACGTTTATCAAGGAGATGGAGAATGGCTAAACTAGAAGTGTGAGTAGTACATGGAGACTTAAGGTCGATGGTGCTCATCAGCTTTACAAAAGAAAACTGACATTAATTGGCAACCTGCAGACAGGGTTATAGATACAAAGAAGTAAGAATAGTGGGGAAATAAACTTATCAGAATTGCCTTGCTCTGGTCATGCATTGTTACTATTGAGTGTAGTACTCCCAGGATAAAACATGATAAGGAACATTATTACAATTTTATGATGACATACTTCTTTTTTACATATTGTGAGTAGAATTACCCGGTGCAGCAACGGTAAAGTGGATTATGGAAAGTGATACTAATACCAACCTGATAGTGTATGGGTTTTAGGGGAGCTGTGGGACTCATTTATTTTCTGTGACAAGTGTGAAGAGGAGAAAATCGAGTAAAAACTTGCTCAATGAAAATGTTAATTTATGTAGCAGGACTCAGATTCTTCTCCCTTTGGCAGCTGAGCCCTTCACAGACTGACTCGGGTGGCCACCGTGGCAGGAACCAGTGCGTGTTTCCCCATTAGGTGATCTGGAATAGGCTTAGAGGCCACCAACTGGAGTGACAGGTTGTTTCTGCTGCTTTCCATTCAGCCAACAAATATTTATTGATAAATTCTAACTGCTAGGCTCTGAGCAGGAGCAAGATGACTAAGATATGGTCCCTGAGGAATTTAGAGATGAATGTGCTTTACTCGGATGAGAGGAGGAAAATATCTACAGTGACAGCTTACCAGAGAGCAGCAGCAGCTGTGAATCCAGACAGAAAAACTGGCTTAGAAATGAGCCAGAGGCTTCCCGGGTTCCTAGTTTGAGTGATGCGGAAGAACTGGCAAGTTCATCAGAGATGAAAATGATAGCTGAAAGAATAAAGCAAATTGAGTGAAAAATACTAATTTGAAGTAAAGGGTGAAGTGACATATTTAAAAGGTCACTCAAAAAAAAGAGGAGCTTGCCTAAAATCCGCCACTCAGCTTCACTGGAATGGAACCCAGAAACGTTAGACTGTTGCAAAAATCAGTCACAGATACTGAAATTACACATTTTTAAATCCATGGTGTGTGTGTGTGTGTATATATATATATATATATATATATATATATATATATATATATATCTTTTTATATATATATATCTCTATTTTATATATATATATATCATATATATATATATATATATATATATATATATATATATATATATCTCCATACAAACTTTCTCTTAGGTGATTTTTTTTTAGCTTCTTGCCTCCAATTTTACTTAGTGACTCAAAGCTCCTACACTGAGGATTCTCATTGGAACTTTTATGTATGGTTATCCGTGGAAAGCTTTTCCTGTGCTATCATAGGAGAAATTTTTACAGTATTTTCCCAGTGTATACGTATCTTTAATGAGAGGTTACTGCAAGTGCTTCAGCTATGTTTAAAGTTAATCACAGAGTTGGACCTCAGAAATTACATAGAGGAAGGCTAAAAGGATGACATTGTCTATAGGATAGGGACGTTGCTACATGGACCTGTAACATGAGGACATTATGTTAAACACTGCGGTCTCACCCAATTTCAATATCATCCGATTTAATTGGACTTGAGCTTCACTCTAAACTCCTCCTAGGAAATTAAAAAGACATAACTTTAGTTTTTTTAAATTTATAGTAAAAGATAAGCAGGGTAGTTTCTGAAGTATTGGATTGCCTGGAAAGTCTCTCAGACAGTACATATTTTAACAAAGGAAATGTCTTGAATATCTTTCTCTCTCTCACTCAACCTCTCTGCTTTCACATCTCCCTTTTCCTTCTCCCTCTCCCATCTCCCTACATATCTAAATGTATGTGTACATACAAATGTGTATCTCTATTTGTATCTCTGACTCTTTGAAGTAGTTTAGACACAGGCTAAATAAAGGCAAGACAATTTTTCTCTAAAAATATATTAATGAAGTAACTTTCCTTTAAAGATGAAAGTATTTCTGTACAGTTTAACCTATAAGATGCCTAAAGAACTTTATATCATACGTACATGTATATCCACCTATCGCTAAGTATACAAATTAATTTTCAGAGTGAGCATACCTCACTAACTATCCCGATAATGAAAAGAATATTATGAGTATCTGAAAACACCAATCTTACTCTAAATCAATGCTCTCCCCAAAATAAGCAACATGGTGACTTCTAACATACCTTAGGTTAAGACAG